>JABUQX010070028.1:32500-52305 GCA_015478945.1 Trachelipus rathkii | reverse complement strand
ATTATTATTACTACTACTAGTAGTACCATTATAACTATTGGAGCGGAAATGATTAGTGTGAAATGTGTTTTTATCATCTGAAGTGTTTTTACTATTAAAAATATTATTTTTATGATTAAAATTTATATAATCGCTCTGGAATTTTTGGAATGGATTTTCACGTCGTTCTGAAGAATCAAAATGAAAACTTTTGAAGCGTTTCTTGCGAACCTGAAATAGAAGAAATATTAATAAAAATAAAAATGAATGACCAACATCCAAATAACAAGATACACCGTATTTCTTAAAGCTTGCATAGTTTAAAAAGTATATAACAAAAACCATATCGTCACTAACACTTTTAGCATTCATTATAGTTGTTTATTTAGGAGATGCAGAAATCAGACAATAATTCACGAAGGAAACAACTTATATATAATCAGTGGCGACTCCAGTAAATTTTTACTAACTCGGGCTATTCTCTCTCCTCTTTATATATATAATATAATATTATATTATATATATATATATTATATAATTATATATACTATTATATATATATATATATATAATATATATAGATATATATATATATATATATAAATAATATATTATATTATATATATATATATATTATTATATATATATATATTAAAATGAACTTAAAGTAGTCTCACTTATACATAAAGAGAATGTAAACTTAATTGATTGATGATCTTCATAATATCAACAATTTTATTAACTCTAAATTTCACAAAACACATAGACAGCTTGCTTATTCGAGCATGAAGTATCTTTTTTTAATTTAATTAAAAATAATGTATAGGTTATTTTATTTCGGCATCAGGTGCTAACAAAATTTTCGTAACAACTGCAATCATCATTACATAAATCATGCTAACTCACTCCCTAACTTACGTAATATATCAATCATTCACTTTAATAAAGTACTTTAGTAAAATTTAAGAAATATTTATCATAAAATTTGTAAAAGATCGATCGTTTCATATATAAACGTGCTAAGCACGAACAGCAGCACGCAAGATATGAGTAGTCCGCAATATAGAAATATTATATACATAATACAACGGCATATAACTCCACTATATATATAACTAAAACCTATACCATCAATCCTCATCTCACTTCCCACAAACCTACCAGTATATACAATACATTACCCACACACACTTACATACTACTCTCAACTTATAATCACAACCCCTAACAACTCAACTACATATACTAACACCCCCTATAATACTCATATTTAACTCATGCTAATTACTAAATATTAGTAATATCTGCAACGAATAATATTAAAACATAATAAGAGACATATTAGTATTAATAAACACATAACCCAACCCCAAATACCCACACCCTACAATAAAGCCATTACACAGCACCACAAATTATCATTAAAACACATACAACAAACAACAACTCCAATATCGACATATGTCACTCTAATACCTATCCTTTATCATTACTCGTATGTATAAAAATATCATCGGCCAGAACGCCTTCCTCGTCGCCCCTTGATTTCATTTCTTTACGACCTTTACCAACATTGTACAAATCCACGCTCATCTTCGCGCCAAACATCCGCATGTATATTCAACTCGAAAAGGTTAGGAACACAACATTCTTTCAAAAATTGATCAAAAATTAGAACCTTAAAAAATTAAACGGACATACATTCCTAAATCTGCGTCCGAAATAAGCAACACACATCACAAAGAAAAATAAACTCACTCGCAACACTCACACCCACAACGGAAGTAAAAAAAACCGCATATTCTTAAAAATGTTCATAGTTCATTCAAAACTTCCGCATTGATATATAATAGACTCTAAAGAAATATTGTCATTCTCACCCAATATAGAAATAATTAATATAAAACCTTATCATATATTATATAATATAAGTAATATATTAACATAGTATATATATACGTATATATATAATATGTATATATTATATATTATATAGTAATATATATCTTTTTCTTCTTTATCTATTCTTCAGACATACCATTACAGGCAATCCGCGCGCAACACGAAGTAATGTGCGTAACGAGCATCGGATTAAAGAAAAAGCAGATAGAAGAACATGGACATTAAGTCGAAAAAAAGCGCCACAGCACCACATTACTCATACCCTCAGTACTTATTAAGCTTAGGGTGAAAGAACAATCAGTACGCACAACACCACAAAGTCCAGAAAAACAACACAACATCCACAACCCTAAAACCGCTTCACCATGACAGCGAATCAGCGACACCTCACCATAATGGTAGATATCGTCAGACTGATCAAGGATTCATCCCTTGAGACCAGGTCAGGCCAACAACCATACCCTCACAATCCACACAACAACGCCCCAATCAATCACTCCTTAGTTACAACAACTACTCCTCAGCACAACTCTCTACAGAACCACCCAAAATATAACGTTAGCATCGCATTCCTAACGCCAATTGAATTAGACCAATGCCTTGTTTTATCTATACGAGAGCTTCACTACCCCCAGCACCAAAAGCCCCGCTCACGCAGGTAATCCAAACACCACACAACTCCACACCACCACACACTAATCAACAGAACACACTCTGTCCTCCTCACACCATACACCCGCGACACAACCACATAAATAAACATTATCCTATTCACATATGACCAACAACCATCTCAACCATACTTTTCATATATTAATCCTAACAACTAACACCTCTCTCACTCACAACACCACACAACAACTCTATAAATAAGTTCATTTCACCTCATCTATCCATTCCTCCTCACACTACGAACACATCCCCCTAAGATCTCTGTACCAAACTCACAATAACATTAAACAAATGAACTAATAAAAGGTCACTTCTATACTTCTTATTCCAAGACCATAGTCTCACTACAATATACAATAACACCACCCTCACTAAACCCACAATACATGTAAGCACAACGTACGCCCAACACTACCAAGACTTAGTCCCTTTACACTATCAACCAACGATTCAAAAACATGCCGGAAAACCTTCACTGCCAATTCACAACACCTTCCTAACAACACAACTCAGATCGATACCGTTCCCTTCTCATTCCAAAAACATACAGATAAATCATTAATACAAAACATAATATATACTTGCATAATTCTACAAAAAATAAACTTCACACTGACGAAGATATCAAAACTCACTCAACAACCATAACCTAAACCTCCTATCACAACGTCCTATACCATTCACGGCCACACTCCTATTTACACACAAACCTGCCAAATCATCTCTACCAATGCTTCCACTCAAACTCTCTCCAGATTCGCCACTCACCCACCATCTTCCGCACATTCAAAAGTCGAGAATAATCAGCCATCAGATCTCCACCACCTCCAGATACCTCCACTACTAAACACATCTCTCCATGCTATTCACGCCACTCGCTCATCTTATACAACCCACCATACGACTACTTCAATTCGCAACTAAAACCAAGGCGCAGACATCACCACCTAGTCAACTACATCCCATACAGTATATAAACCCTAAACCACCTCACATTGACACCACTAATAAAACCACTCCTCTCCTTAACAGTGAAACGATCCTCTCACACATAATCTCACCCTACCCATATTACCGATTCACATTCCAGAAGATCCACCAACACCACAATAGCCCCCCTACTATACACTACACACCCTGACTCATAAAAAGCTTTTCTATTACTCTATACTCGGCTTGTATGTAAAATCCATAAAACCTAAATTACAATTTATTCCTTTTTCATCCCTCAAGTTCTTACATCATTTGTATTCTCCAATGAACAATTCCTGATCCGACACTCCCTCTACAATAATATAATTCACCACACACATCTTCTTGTCTTTCACCATCAGTCTTCCGCGTCAACATCGCACCCTCACAGAGACAACCACATCTTCGCGACCTAAGACACAAGATATATCTCCCATACAAAAAACACTCGTCAAAAGTAAAACAACTTCCCCTATCAATTCGCTACGATTCTCGATTAATCTCCCTGCCCTAATAAATATAAGGATACTTATTAATCAGACTTCCTCCAATCCCTAGGAAGACTAGCACTCCAGAACATGCATCCTTAATGACACACACTTACCCAAATCCAATCAATCACCAGTAGGTTCTCTTGCCGTTCTTGATCATTTCACCAGTTAAATTTACGTACCATAATCACTGCCAGAATAATTAACATTTCGTCAATCAACTTTCTCCCCTTCATACCAAATCTAACTAACCTACCTTGATCCAAATAGAGCCTCACCCCCAACATACCCAACAAGTATATCACCCTTCTTGCACCATACACCCAACAACATCACTCCACTCACCTCCTACATATAAATCCTATTAATACCACCAAATCCCATACCCAAAGGTTTTCCACCTACATCCTAACCTCTATATTAAACCAAACTCTCAGTACAAAACCAAAAAGCCCACACAAGCACCATACAATAATATTCTAATATGCGACAGTAGAGTATCACGCTTATCCTAAAAAAATAATTATTTAACCTTTTCCAGAACGCTTGCCTCCCATATAAGAGCTTCATATTCCCTGTAAGTCCTGCATTAACATAATCCTTGCCAAGCTCTTCACATTGTACCATCTTAAACTTCTCCTAACGTAATCAGACCCTTTAGTATTTCCTGAAATTTTCAAATCCTATTATAATCCAAAATCTTTCTTTTTGAAACTTCAATGGCTTTTAGTACATTCAACAGCGCTTCTTTTTTACTTTTAACCGCTTTGCATCACCTCTTCATTCCACACAACATATAAAACAATTCCTCAACTTCACTTAACATATAATGCACATCCACATAAGACTTCCTATACGCCAAGTCATAACAATTAGCTTGCCTTCAGTTTACTCCATATTTGTCATATACTCGCTGTTCACAATTCAACCCAAATTACTTGCGAGCGTACTTAGAATCAACAAGAAACTATACCTTACATTACCTTGAATATCAAACTTAACTTCTAACAAGTCTATAATCTCCACCACTTCCTTCTGTCGAGACTATCCACCCTTCCTCTCCTCGAGCCCCCCACTGAACTATAATTTTAGCCATATAACAATATTAATGATCGATTAATCCATTCCTAACCCTTACTGATTTTTGCGGACTTCCACTAGTCGCATCTGTCACACCAACAAATCTACAAAACTTCAACCAACAACAAAACATCAATCATGCTTTCACCTCAACGATACCCCCATCTCTACTACACAAATTACTAGCCCCCACCTCACTATAACGCCTACTCTTGCAAGAACTTTTAAAGAAACGAAACCACCATCTACCAAAACTGAACACACACAACACCTCTCTTCTCAACAAGGAATACACTCAATGATCACACCTTAACGCATACACCAATATTTCAATTTTCTCCAGAACAATCACACAAAACAACCTTTATTACCATTACTCTTCTGAAACATCAATAATACAGGGCCTCTTGATACGACATCAATCTGAAGCTCCCTACTACCACATCCAAACACCCACCTCACATATCAATAATACATCCCAGAACAATCGTAAAATACAAATTACCAACCTCTTCCCTCAATGGTAGCAAATATGTATAAACAATATCTTGACCTTTTCAAACTTACAAGCTTTATACATTAAAATCATCTGGATTCTAGTAACTGCAGCACACCACAAGTCTACCAGAAACGCATCAAACTGTACCACTGAAGCTCAAACCCTGTATATGGCTCGCAGCAACATCCTTCTCATCACCTCCTTCAGCATATAAGTTTGCACAAAGCACCCCACAGCCACACACATGTACAACACCACACACTACACCCCGCTATTCACATTATGACATGTTCATCTATAATATGTTTTCAGTCAACAGGTCGAACGCCACCCAAACTTTGCCGTTGCTAAACTACACGTCCAGCATCCCTCTAATAATAAATATAATACTAATACAGCAGCTAATCAACATCGCAACATACTGATTAAATAACATGCTTCGCGCCAGACAGCACACTAAGCACGAGTATACCGAACAAATAACGACCCTTATAACGAAGTGCCTGGCGATATAACGCTTCACAGTAGTCAACCGAGAGACAGCTCCGGTAGTAGCGCTCCAGCAACCAAACACAAGAACTGGAACCACGATCCCTTAGTCGTCTTCTACGGACACCGCAGACTACAATGGCACTCCGCAGCAATATTTTCTCCCCCGCTGGCCCCAACGACACACGTGACGCCCCCCTCCCACACACACACACACACGCCCACGGCTACGAAAACCACAAGTAGAAGCTAAAACTGATAAACTAAGTCAGTACACGCAACCCTGTGTAACACTACACCTTCTCTGAGACGTACACCATCCAACCTTCTAATTATACCATACCCATAAAAGTGTACGAATACCCCATACGAGCACTAGATCAGAATACCTATGTACATTATAGATAATAACCAATACATCTAGCACACACCATCAATACCATCAATACCTATATATGACAAATTAAACGAATTATATGAGTCAAAGTAATAACAACGTGAAGAATTAATGCTCCACACTACCTGTGTCTCTTCTGCTTTTATAAATACGTAACTAGCACACAACCACTAGTATAAAATAACATACCTAATAGTCGCGCTCGTGCAAAATCAAAGTACGCTCCGCCGTGAACGCAAAGAACTAAGTCAACCCTGAGAGTATGCATAGGGTCAATAGCGATGAGACCAACAACCATTCATGTTACCGTGATAATAATACATAGCCATGGTCAGTAAAGAGACTATGTCCATCTGGTATAAGATAAGTAATAGATCAAAGTCAACTGTGTTCAGATGACAATCTTAGGGGTGTGCTAAGTGTGAGAAAAATTTGATAATACAAAGAAAGAGGAGAAGAATGACGTATTAGACGAGTTGTTGTGTGACAAGAAAGAAAAGGTAACCATGAGAGAATACAATGAAAGCAGTAGTTGAGAATGCGTCGAATTGGTTCATCCTGTGAAAAGGCGATGAACTGAGATAGCTAGAATTGCCGCTTTAAGCGGATGTATAGTGGTGGAGCCATAGTGTTGGTGAACCGAACCGGCTGGGAGAGCCGAAGAGAAAAAGTTGGATTATGGAATCAAAGATGAACGAACTGTCACTAAAGGAGTAGAAAATGATCGCACGTTTGCAGAGAACGAGAATAAAGGTCATGAAAGGAGAGAAATGCAGAAGCGCGTAATAAAGTAGGGGCATGGTTGTGGCCCAACCTGGGCCAAGGGAGAACCCACCTATGACGATTTACCATAGTGAGGGTCAGCGCTGTCGCAGAGTCCCAATGGATGCATCTAGGTGTATTCATGTTCTGTCGACAGAGCTAACTCACTCATCATAACTGACAATACAAAGAGGCCGCCCCAAAGTAAAGGCTGGAGCTTTACATGTTTCGATCTTTGTCACTGAAACCGACAAACCCACAACTTTCTACGTCCTACGTCGCTTATCTCTTTTTCGATTGCTGTGCTACAGCACCTGTACCCATATCTAGCGGCAAAAGAGAGAAAGGTCGACGAAAGAAAAGCAAACACAAAGAAGAATACTATGAAAAACTTTTACACGCCCTAATATATATATATATATAGTACTATATATAATATATATACGGCACCTATATATAAATACCAACTATATATAATAGCACAAACTCTAATACCGAATACATATACCCCACACACCCGATACTCAAACCTCATAATTCGAGGATATCACTGATATTATAATACACTCCCAAACACGATATAGTGATGTATTACTCATAACACATACTCACTCACCAACCGATAATAAGAGAACAATACAGTACCTAGTACAGAAAAGATCTACTAACACTCCTCACAATCACACGAACAATAACCTAAACCCCTACACCCGTTAGAACCTCAAAACAATACCCACCTAACTATACCCTAATATAATAAACTATACCTATTATAATATAATATCACCTAGACCTATAACCAATCAATATATAATATATATATTAATAAATTTTATAACTTTAAAATTTACCCCTCTTATGAGAAGCAGGCGACCTCAGTTACCTATTACAGTCTCAGCCCAGCTATCATTAGCTTAAGTTTAAGAGTATGATAAATAAATGATCAGACCGAATACAAGATCCATAAAGATATTTGTGATTGTCATTTGCTGGGAAAGAAATCCTTTGACAGTAAGGTAGGGCATTAAGAATATTTATTTGCATTCCTGAGGAAAGGGTGGATGCCCAAAGTGACAAGCCCGCGGACCACCTTACCAGAGATTTACGGTTTTTAAAGTCTGTGCAACTAGACTCATGGAAATGAATCAGGATGGAATGCTTGGAGCACGATGAACTAATTCCGGATATATTACGGAAATCGTTCTTTTATGGTTAATGGGCGCAGGGTTGGCACTGATTTTAACCAACTCACCCCCACATCATACGATTTAACTCAGCAATTATTAAATCAATTGATATTTTTTCTATCGAAAACAAACATCCAATTTTTCGACGTTAAATTTTTCAGCGCTATCGAATGTCTTATTTCTTTCTAATTAAAAATTCATAATATTTAATTATAAAATATTTATTTATTTTAGTTATTAATTCAATAACTATTTCACCTGATTAATATATGGCTACAATTTCATGCTTCCGTTGCGGTCTATTTTAATGTTATAACTTCATCATGATATTATCCAACACATCACCCACGATTTTCAATCAAAGAAATAAAGAAGTTAGATCACTACACCCATATGATAACTAAACGAAATACACTATATAATCCAATATAAAATTACTTAAAAACAAATCCCCAAATAATTACTTATTACTAAAGCTTATCTATTATTACGTTA
This sequence comes from Trachelipus rathkii, assembly GCA_015478945.1. Taxonomy (NCBI): domain Eukaryota; kingdom Metazoa; phylum Arthropoda; class Malacostraca; order Isopoda; family Trachelipodidae; genus Trachelipus; species Trachelipus rathkii. The sequence goes on along the minus strand of JABUQX010070028.1, from coordinate 43,380 downwards.
AATAATAGCTTATTTATAGCTTAATTTTATCAAAATATCAATATAAAAAAAGAGGCTTTGGTGCACAGAAAAATGCAAAAAACCCTACACCAACCACTGATTAAAAGAGGTGATAATGTGTTTCATAGAGCGATAATGAATATTCAACAAAAAGAACAATATATGACTGTGTAATTTCATGTCTCTCAGTGTTGGGGGATTGTCATAGTGTTTAATGTACGGTGTAATCTACCGAGAGTGATACTAAAAATTCCACCCGCCGAAAGTGAAAGTAGCACAGCCTTCTAGGAGGTAATATATATATATATATATATATATATATATATATATATATTATATAATTATATAATATAATATATATATAATATATATATATCTATATATATATATAATATATAGTATATATTAAGATCATTGCTCTTCTTACTAACTTCCCTATTTTCCATGCATTTACGAAACCCTGCCCCACATCTAGAAAGAAAAGACGGAAAAGAACGAAAAAGAAAAAAAAAGAAAAAAAGGAAAAAAGAAAATAACATAAATATATATTTTATAATATATATTATATATATATAATATATATATATATAATATAATATATATATATATATATTAACTTCATATATAATTATACTATATATTATATATATAATAATATATATATATACAGCTAATATATATATAAAGCAGAATCTTAATCAATATTGAGCATTACCTGTGCATGAATCCAACGGCCAAAAGGTATTCTCCAGCTCTTTTAAGCATTTACGACTAGATCTAAATCTTCGATGATCCAGGGAACATTTGTTTATGAAGTTATTAGTGAACTATTGGTGTATTTTTCTTAGCTGATGAGTAAGTTATCAGAAAGAATCCTTTCACATTCTAATTCCAGTTATAGATAATAAATGCTCATGGAATCAGTGTTCCCGAAAGAATAGAAAGAAAAACATTTGTTACTGAAGAAGAAATTTGAATCATCACACCATAATAGCCCCATTGGCTTCATGTTTAATCTGTTTCTTTTTATGCCGACTCTTCTTTTCTTCCATACTAAAATTTTCCTCATCTGTTATGGAAAAATTTCGCTCCTTCTTATTTTCTTCACAGCAATGATTCTCTGCAGTTATTGATTTAGCTGCTTGGGGGCTTTTCTGATGCTTGGATTTTGAAGACTTTTCTTCGTGTTTTTCTCCATTCTCTAGTCGTTCAGAAATATTGTTTTCTTTTGCCGAAGGACTATCTAAAGATCTATTAGAGGTAAAACTATTGCTTCCTTCACCATCAGGGAAGTCCTTTCCTGATGAATTAAAATTTACACTATCTTTATTTACATGAAAATTATCATCATCATAACCATTGTCGTCATCATCTTCCGTTTCTTCATCTTCCTCCTCTTCCTTTAATCCAGGAATGTTCTTTTCTTTACTATAGGAAGAGGTTTCAGGTTTTTGGAGGTGATTCTGATTAATACTCTTATTATCTGGCAATCGTTTTGGATCTGTTCTAACTGGAGATGATTTGTTTTCAATTACAGAATTTATTTGTTCATCTTCTGGACTAAAGTCTGGGCTCTGGGTAGATGACACACATGGAAATAATGAAAATATTGACTTTTTCACAGACCTAGAAGATTTATCTGAACGATTGCTATCTAAACTTTCTTTACTTTTTAAACTTGCAGTTTCACTTTTATCATTATGTTGCACTTTTGAATTAAGAACAGAATCATGGGAGAATGACTTTTCAAGTTCTGTTTTATAGGCATTATTACAACTTATCCATCCACTAAATGAGTCTCTTTCAAGAACTTTTTCCGGTTTAGGTTTTGCTTTTGACCTATCTGTTAAACTTTGTGATGGACTATTTGGAGTGCGAGTTTCAACTGGAGATAATCCATTACTATTGCTACTACAAATGTAACCATTTTCCTTTTTTAATTTAGTACCAGAATTTGTGGGATAAGAATCGTTGTGTTCTTCTTTTATAGATACGTTATCAACTTTAATTTTTTCAAGTTCAATGCTCGTCTTGTCATTTGTATTGTCAGTTACTCGAGTGACCACTTACAATTTAGGTATACTATTATTGACTTTATTTCCCAAGATATGTTTACCGTTCCCAGAAGACTGAATCTGGATACTCCTGGGTAGAAATGAAATGCTTTTACCATTTAAACTCAAATTTCCCTGAGAAGAGTTACTTGTGGTTTCTTCCTTCATTTTATCTTTTTTGATTTTATCGACATTGGACACTTTCTCTACATAGTTCTTGGATTTGAAAGAGTCACTACTTTTATTATCGCCATTATTAGTTACATTATTATTACTCCTTGAATTCTCTGAAGAATCAGTAGATTTCACGGACTTATTAACAAATTTTTCATGCCCATTGGAATGACCATTAACAAACTTACATGAGTCTTTGGAGTCTCGATTATCAGTAGAATCATCATTATCATCTGAACTCTCCGATTCATCATTATAAGGAACTAACCCAGAAGAAACGTAATTTCTACCATTGGTATGAGACTTTGTTAAACTTGATGAATTTAACTGAAAAGGACGCTTCATAATAACACCATTGTGTTTGGAAAACTTTTCTTCTTGTCCCTTATTAAATCCTGAATATCTATTATTTACAAATTGAAATTTTTCTCTCAAAATTCATACTAAATCAATTTTTATGTAATAATTGTTAATAATAATCAATAATAATTAATAATATAATAATAATAATAATAATAATAATAATAATATTTTTTAAAAAAAAAAAAAATTTTTTTACAGTATTATTTATTTAAGATTTTGTTTCACTGAAACACAAAAAGCTAAATGAAAAAAAAATATATATAAAAAATTTAATGAATGACTTCTTCTCCCACTCGGACACGTACTGCTCTCTTAAACACCATGTTGAAAATAAGGTGTGACTTCTCAAGATATTAAGCTCCTCTAACCTCATTTTGAGACCTGGCCCATTCACCAATAGATGTATTACTTAACGTAATTCATCATTTTATTCATGTTAACCAACATGAATTTTACACAAGTAGAATATAAATGATGAAAAAAAGTAATGATACAACGAAAATGTTACTTAATAAGAAGAGTGGAAAAATTGGCCTGAAAAGAATTACAAAAATGAAAGTTTATAGAGAAAACTTCGAAATGTTAAGAGAGAGAAAAAAAAAGGGGAAAATTTAAAACCATAAGATCTTAAAGAAAACCTATGGACAGAGATATTCAAAATTGGACTCGATTTAATGTTACATTAAAAATCTTTTTTAAAGGGTAAAGCAAAAATATATATATATTAAACACTCACAAAAAAAAAAAAAAAAAAAAAAAAAAAAAAAAAAAAAAAAACATACCTGATTAATGTGTGTGAAATATCAATTATATGCATTTTTATCATCAGTAGAGCAAGTATTCATTCACAAACACATACATATTCGCAATAATATATATATATATGCCCCAAACAGACAAGAAACAATCGAGCAGGTGGAGGTTAGTGTGAAGAAGTTCTCGGAGGCAGGATATAAGGATATATGCATGGAGTTGGATAGTTTTAAATGCTGCCTTTCATTACATCAAGAACATTTGACGAACGGAGAATGAAAAACATCTAATTGACCGATACCATCATACGCACTGGAATCAAGAGAATACTTATTAAATATCTAGGAGTGGAGGAGTCAGAGAAGGTGGAACATAAGTTGATGAAAGAGAAACTGGAAAGAGAATACTTAAGAAGAACCAAGGCAATATTAAAATCAGAATTAAGTGCTAGGAATAAAATAGAGGCCATTAAGACATTAGCTGTACCTGTCATCCTGTACAGTTGTGGAGTGATAGACTGGTTCCAGGAAGACCTTAACAAGATCGATATTAAGACGAGAAAAATGTTAAATGCACACAAAATGATATATAGGGGACAGATTTTGTCTAGAATGTACACGTAACGTAGAGAAGGAGTCATAGGGTTAGTGGAGATAGATTACATATACAAGAGAGAAATAATAGGGTTGGGCCAATACCTAGAAAGCAAATTCCTCCAGTGGGTCTATCAACATGAAAGAGGCAAGCCAACAACAACATCGCTAATTAAAAAGAAAACGGACTACATGAATGTGAACAACATTAGAGTGGAACAAGGCCAAAGGTGGGAAGAAAAAACGCAAAAGGAAAAGCAAATATAAAAGACAAATTTCGAAGAAGAGAGGAAGAAGAAACATATGAACCAGTGGAGACAACAAGCAATGGCAAAAGAATACAAGAAAATCATTGACGAAAGTTATATAGATAAGGAAAAGCCAGTGGAGATACTCACAAAGGGACGATTGCAAGCAGAAGAGGAAAGAGTGATTATAGCTGCTCAAGATAGAACAATTAGGACAAGATGGCATCGAAAGCATTTATAGAAAGAGGAGAACATCAGCGACCAAATGTAGAGTGTGCGACCCAAGACACAGAATCTGTCCCTCACATTCTTGCAGGATGTCAGACTCTGCTAATAGACATCTATACATGTGAAAGGGCATAACACCATCTGCCCCAGGTTTGATTTCACTTTTTAAATTGCTTTGCCCAAAAAGTATATCAGGACAGAAGCGGCCAACTACTGGAAACACAATCCCCCCGGAAATGGAAGAAAACGAAAAGGTGCTGCTAATCTATGATTCTGTCATCCTAACGGATGTAGCAGTCCCATAATAGACCGGAACTTGTAGTCAAGGATAAAAGAGATCAAAAGTGTTACTATATAGAGTGGGAGTCACCAAATGAAATGATAATAACATGGTTGGCATATGAAAGGGAAAAGGAGATAAAATTATCAAAGACTCGAACACGAAATCGTAAGAACGAAGAATGTGCGAACACAATGAATCGTGGTGATTCCCATGTGGAACGCTGGGCTGTAATAAAGAAAGATGTCTTATAAAAATATCTGGAAAAGCTTCCCAGTATTCTGTCAACACACGAACTGAGCTTTAATGGTTTTAGTACGAAAGAGCTATTTCAATCTTGCGACTTATGTTGGGTTTGGGTAAAAAATCTTTTTTGGAATGTTTCTTATGATCAAGGTTTGACCACGCGACACCTAAGATCTAAAGAACCTTAGATCTTCTAATATACCCCTTAAAAGGGCAGAGAAAAAAAAACAACAAAAAACAAAATATATATAATATATATATATATATATATATATATATATTATATATATATATATTATTATATATAATATTATATATATATATATATATATATTATATATATATTATATATATATATATATATATATTATAATTATTATATATTATATATATATATATATATTATATATATATATATATACATATATAATATATATATTATAATTTGTTATCAAATTTCGTAGTGTGGAAGAAGTGGAGATTTTTTGTTGCTGATACCATTATGAACCAACTGCCTTCTCCTGTATCCTCCGCCTGTGACATGAGAATTTGTACCATCCACATACAGCTTGTACTGAGACTAGTTGGGTAAAGGCTTTGGAAATTTTACATTTGAGCTTGCTTAATTAAAGTTTTTTCAGGAGCTCTGCTTATTACTTGCTTTTGGCACTGAATTGGACTTAGGTTTCTAACATTTCATAAAAAAGGACTATATTAGGGATTTTTAAGTAAAGCCTCTGTACAGATATCAGGCGTACTACAAAAGAAAAACAAGAATTTCAGCTTACATAACAAATAATAAATTTTGAAGTTAATTATCTTTTTGTGCTCTGAAGGGCCATGGAGTGAATTCGACGTACATTGTGGAACAGGTCATCAGATGAAGAGAAAATTTCTTCTATCTTACATTTCTTTCCCATCAACCCTAATGTCTATTACTCATTCTTACAAATGCATAATCACATCTGTCATTTGGCTTCAAAGATTAACATTTCACTAGTATACATTAACACAGGTAACAACATACCCTCATTTCAAAACCCTGCGTATTCAAGACTTAGTCTCTTTTATCCACCAAGGATTTAATTGCACCACCCACCTTCCTACCTCACAACTTTTCTATTACACACTGCATCATCCGCTCCCTTTCATATGATATTCTTATATATATATATATATATATAATATATATAATAATATATATATATATATATATATATATATAGATATATATATATTATATATATATATATATATATATATATATATATATATATATATATATTATATATATATATTATATATATAATATACACACACAGAAGAACCAGCAAAATGCCAAACAATAAAATGTAACCTAAACTGTCATCAATTCCACAAACTTCACAAGTAAATTAATTTTTAAAACAAAAAAGCATTATAGAAGTCCATATTTACCCCAAAAGAAGTATCAAAACCATTAAAAATTTGAAAATTTACAAGTTAGAAGACCCAGAACATATATCAAGAATCCATCATAAATATGTGGTACCAGACCCAATCAAAGCCTAACACAAATCTATAATGACGCATGGTCAAATAACATATTTCCGTCCTTCTGGAACACAAACACATATATTTAATACCGATAAGATTAATCCTGCCTTATAGACAAATTTTCTCCTCTCCAAAACTATAAAGTATTGAGAAACATTTCTCCTCACCCTCCACTCATTACCCCATAGTCAACTCAAAACACGAGCTTTTGACAAAAACTTTCTACCACCAAGCTTCCTCACATTTGACCCATCATATTTTCACAGGTTTCAATAATAAAAAAAAACTTCTTTGCACTCCTCATAGCTACAGAGATACTTATTGAAAATATAAATTGTACAATGGAGTTTCCCAGATATCTGTTTTTCACACCCAATTCCCACATTGTCTCCAGAAAAATAAATCGATCCGCCTACATATTTAAAATTACTACAAAAAATTCTACTTCTCATACCACAACATACATTAAATCAAAACTTGAATTAATAAGAGATATCTGCCTTCACCAGAAAAATGCATATCGAACTATTTCACCCCGGGGATAGAAGCCAACCCAACATCCATCAATAAACCTAGCAAACAAACAGCTGGACTTTTACTTTTAACAACAACAAAAAACCAATCCATTGGATGAACATTTGATACTCTACACAATGATCCCCTCAAAGCATACATAGCTCATGCATTAAACCCTTGACAGGCGAGTTCGGAAAACAAGCAATATATCCGCTTCTCAGAATTATGTATTCACTTGCATGCGGGTCTTGTATTTATCACAATCTAATATAACTTAGAAATCCTCAAAAATAAGGGCATCAAGATTAATAATGGACTGCCTCCCATCACACCCATTCAAGCACATTGAAATAAATTAAAAAATACTCCTATAAGGACAATCTAGACATGACTGGTTGTCAACTACATGCAAAATTCTTCCTCCATAGGTCACCACATACAACCAAATACTTTAACAGCCTCCCACACAAGAACAAACAAAAATTAACCGCTTCATAATACTCAAGCATGACGGCACTACCCCATCATTAAGCATACCATTTATTTGCACAGATAACCAAAAGAGTAATCTCCACATACCCCAAATATCATACTTAAACTCATCCTCCGAAATATCCACCTCAAAAAAAATCTTAAGACTTATGCTAACGGCGGAAAAGTTTTAGATTGTGTCCTGGTCACCATCCCTTCCTTCAAGACTATAAGTAATGAATAAACAAAACTTTCCACTCCATTCCTGCCAAAGATGTCCCTTCCTTAACTCCAGACAACACCACTTTTTGCTTGGGTGTTTAAAACCCTGAACTAACTCGCTGAAATCCCTCAATTTTTAAAAAAAAATTTTTCTTACTTTATCCATCCTTTCCAAGTTTTTTATTGCTACCTACAAACAAAATTATACAGTACAAAAAAGTTTATCAATACCTTAAATTGTAGCCTAAATAACCAGTCTATGGATAAAATAAAGCTTAGCAAGAATAAAAATGTAAAAAATTTGACGGAGATAATAAATATATAAAATTACACATAAACTTACCGAAGAATTCATCAAATTCAAACATTTATTATTTGTGAAGCCTTCTCTACTGCTATATATGTCCTCCGTGTTGGGAAAACTACAATATGAATTACCATAGAAACTAATCGTATTAAAAATAAGACCTGTTTCCATTCGGATGTTAAAGGTTTACTCCCCAATTGACGTAATCTAGATATATCGATGTTTTTTCTGGTATATTTACATGCTTTGTTATTTTGCCTCCAGAGTCGAGATCATGGATGAACCTGTAAGGGGAGAAATTAATTTTAAATCATTTCTGTTTCTTAAACTATTATTATATAATGACATGTTGTACAAGTGGAAACAGCAAAATAAACACGGTTAGTTCACGTAAAAGTTGTGTCATAGGCTGAATAAACATTTAAAAGCTTAAAAAATTAAATCTATATATATACTATATATATATATATATATATATATATATATATATATATATATATTATATATATATATTATATAGTATATATTATTATATATATATAGTATATATATATATATATATATATATATATATATATATATAATATATAGTATATATATATATTATATTATATATATATATATATATATAAAAGACATAATTATATATATATATATATATATTTTATGATGGAGAGTACACGCATACTCGAACGATAAAATTACCTCCCATTTTTATTGGTGCGCCTTTCTCTTTTGTGGGTTCATATTCTTCACACACTCATCATCCAGGCAACATTTTACTAACCACCATTTATCCACATATTAATTGATACACATGATTAAGTACCACACCCCATTCTAGATAACACCTTTACAGACATCCCTACTACTCATATCCTTGTGGGCGGGGGAGAAAGAATTTCCACATTCGTATTGTCCTGGGTGTCGTAGAAGTCGACTAAGGGGCGGTGGTAGTTGGGTTGGGGCTGCCTACACCATCTATTCTTTTGCCAGGAATGCTACTGCAGGCCTCGGAGAAGGTCGTGATCGCCGTAAACGACCTTCTAACTTTCGGCGAAATTGTATTAAAATCGTATGGGTACATGAATGTCAGAGGAATAAATTTGAGGAAGAAGAGGAGAGAGGTATGTGATGGATGTATTCAGAAAAGGGCAATTTGATTTGCTCGCTGTGATGAAACAAAGATGAAAGGAAAAGGGAAATTAAGTGGTGTGATGTGAAATGTGTGCGTGCTCGGTGTGGAAAGAAAATGAGAGAGGTAAGAGAAGGAGTTGCAATTTTGATGCGTGACCTGTGGTATGAAGCTATTGGTAGACTTTGATTGTGTGACTCCTAGAATTCAATGGTTAAATTTAAGTTGAAAGGTCAGGTATGTGTGGTTGTAAGTATGGTCCCATCTGAGGGAAACGTTGAAGAGAGTACGATTTTTTGGGATATTCTGAATGATGTTTTGGATGGGGGTGAGTAGGAAGCTTCAGATTGATAGTTTTGGGGGACCTGAATGGGTTGATAGGCAGTCAAAAAAGGGATGGTATAACAGGTGGTTGGGTGGCGGGAGGAAATGAGAATGGTAGGAAGAGAATTTGAATTTTTTTTTTTCTTTTGTGAAGGAGAGGTATGTGTGTTAAGTAATACTTTCTTTAAAAACAAGAGTCATCCATAAGGTATACTAGAGTTGGTTAGGTAGAGATGGTATCGAAGTGAAAAGTATTGATTGATTTAGTGTTGGTGAAGAAAGGAGATTGTTGAAGTATGTGTTGGATGTTAAATCAGTTAGGGGTTTAGGAATGGGATTATCGGATCATTATGCTTTTTCTATGTAAAATTAAGTTAGTGGGGCTTGGATGGAGAGGAAGCTGATACGAAAGGAAGTAAGGCTAAAATTAAGAGTAGAGTTAAGTGTGCAAGATAATAAGGAAAGTATTTAAGAGCGCTCGCTAGTAAAACGTTTGGCATGTGAACAAGTTGATACTGAGCCAAATCTGGGGGCAAATGAGGGAAGCAATCTGCGGGCAAATGAAGGAAGCAATTGTAGTAGTGCAAGGAAGTGTGTGGATGTGCTAAAGTTAGAATATAGTAAGAATGTTAACAGCGAATGTGGAATGAAGAGGTTGATGAAAGCCGGTTAATTAAAGGGTAAAAAAAGAAGGTGGTGAACTGTACTAAAAGCAAAACGATGAAAGATTCAAAAGAAAGATGCTTGGAATCTATATAAGGAGGAAAAAGAAATTAAAGGTGTATACGTGGGAGAAAACAAGAGGTAAATGAACAGTTTGGAATGAGATGAATGAGGACATACAAGGAAATAGGAAAGCTCTTTCTGGAAGGAAGCGCGAAAGGTTAAGAATGAGAATAAGGGGAATCTTCCCTTAGAATAATGAATTAGGATGGTGCTTTCGCTAACTGATGAAATGAGATGTGAGGGGAGTGTGGAAAGAATTACGAAAATCTGCACAATATTAACAGTAATGATGAGGTTTTAGTGAAATGTGTGCGTGATGGTGCAAGAAGGAATTAGGTATTTTGGGGATTGAGGTTATTAGCAAGGAGGGGGAAGGGTATGGGTTAGGGTGAGAAAGTTGAAGAATGGTAAATCTGCAGGTATAGATGAAATTATAGTGAAATGATCAAGAGCGGAGGCGGGAGATGGTGATGATTGGATTTGGAAGTGTGTAATTTAAAGCGTTTATGCGAGGGGTATTAGTTCCAAGGGATTCGGAGGAGGAGCGGGTAATTAATCAGTACCCTTGTATAAGGGTAAGGGAGAAAAGGGAACTGGTAGAACTGTAGAAATTATAGGGGAATAAGTTCATTATTGAGTGTGTAGGGAAGGTATATGCTGGTTTTTTGGTCGAAAGACTGCGTCGAGTGACTGAAGGGACTGAT
>JABUQX010070028.1:0-27500 GCA_015478945.1 Trachelipus rathkii | reverse complement strand
TTTCATCACCTCTTCATTCCACCTATTCACTGTTAACATTCTTATTCCTATTTAGCACATTCCACATACTTCCTTGCACTACTAACAATGCTTCCTTCATTGCCCCCAGATTTGTTCAGTATCAACTTTGCTCACATTCAACCGATTTTACTAGCGAGCGCTCTTTCATACTTATCCTTAATTATCTGCCCTCACTTTAACTTCTCCTCTTAATTTTCCTACTTCCTTTCGTATCACCTTCCTCTCCATGCAAAAAGCCACTAACTTAATTTTACATAGAACAACATAATGCATCCGATAATCCCATTCCTAACCCCTAACTGATTTAAAACCTTCAACACATACTTCAACATCTCCTAATTTAACATCTCTTCTTCACCAACACTAAATCAATTATACTTTTCACTTTCGATTACCATCTCTACATACACCAACTCTAGTTAACTTCTTGAAATCTATTATATATATATATATATATATATATATAATATATATATATATATATTATATATATATTATTATATATATATATATATATTATATATATATATATATATATATATATGACTGCGACGAGTTCTCACTTAAGGGTTATAAAGAGGGTGGTTAAGGCTTGCTTTCTTTTTCGACTTGCGTCATATTCTTCTAACTACTTTTCTGTTTACCGTGAATGTGACGTACCTTATCCCCAGTCTGGGGAAAGGTGGATTATATAATATATATATATATATATATATAATATATATATATATATATTATATATATATATATAATATAATATATATATATAATATATATATATATATATATATATATATATATATATATATTACCTTTTAAGGGAAATATTTTGCTATTTCTAATAAAAAACTTTCAAATCTAGAGGTCTGTTCGAATTTTCGCAGAAACATATAGGATGACAAATAGCCAACAAGATGTTTTTTGGACCTTCCACGTTTCGGAATGCTTGATTTAACCTAAAATATGTAATTTCTAGGTAATAAACGCAATTAATCTAACAATACCAAACCTAACCTAACTGCAAAAGTAGAAATGAATGTAAGTTTCAGTGTAAATCAACTCATTTGAATATATTCAATAAAAACAATGTTAAGTGGTTGAATATATTACATAAAAACAATGTTACTCAACATTAATCTCGACTTTGAATATTTAAACACAAGACTAGATCTCCAAATTGTTTTTTGGGGGGGGGCCCCCATGCATTCCTTACGGCACACTAATTTATAATATATATATGAAATATATATATATATATATATATATATATATATATATATATATATATATATATATATATATATATATATATATATATATATATATATATATATATATATATATATTGCACTCCATGCATATATATATATATATATATATATATATATATATATATATAAAATGTTAGGACTGTCCTTAGCAGAGGGGGTAAATCTATTTTTATAATTTTATTGCTCCCAAGGTCTCAATATTTTTCAAAACGAAAATTACTACTGAAGCAAAATTTCATGACGTTTATTGTATATTTATGGGTTGCACATTGACACTGAATTTTTACCCCTGGTTGGCAGTTCCAAGTCCCCCTCCCTTAATCACTGGGAGTATTAGCCGTTCAAAAACGGGGGTATCACGGGTACTACCCCGCTCATTGTTGCCTGTTTGCAACCAGGTTACTTCTTAGCATCTGGAAAGGTCTTGTGGTTGTCACTCATTACTTGCAAGAAATTTTTGCATTGTACCTCAGTAGTTATGAAAGTGAAATCCCGTATGAGCACCACCTAACGCTTAGCCCAATCATTGACAACTGAGGCCTCTTCAATAAATGATTTTTAATTTTGGAGCGCTTTTTAGCATGATAATTTTCTTGGGCTTTGTTCTGGAAACTCATAGGAATATTAAGTATTTAAAAAAAGTATTTGCTATTAAATTGAAACAAAATTCACTAATTTTCTTAATGTCTAGCTAAATTGTGACCAACTGTGGTGGAATTTCTTCATATACATCCCGTCATTACTATCACCATTTCCTTCTTAAATCCAAAGTGACAAAATAAAAAAGCGAAGGCTACTAGATATTGATATTCAAAGAAGTACGAATGACAATTCTTAACATCTTGAAGGCTGCTATAATTTATATTTTCCAAATGCTTTAAAGAAGATACAAATCCCTTCTACGCAACGTTGCGGGGAGTGGTGCCTCAGCTATCTCACAATACAATACATAGTTGCACTCCATAATCTACCACTTCAATAGCGCTTTCCTTCTTCTCAGTGTAGGTAGAAAAGTTCCCAACACGACAATTTGCTGAGAGTTTAGACCCCTTAATGGAACTGATGAGAAAATACTTTCGATTTGAGCTCGCCATTTTCAATCATTATATCTTTTTAATTGTATATTATATAAACAGATCACTTGTTACCTAAAGGAGTAGAACACAGAATGAATTAGACTAGCAAAACTTCATAATATTTAAAATAATTAAGTTTAAAATAAATTTTTAAGTATTAAACGAATTATCATGATTTTAGGGAAGATATCCGATTCCTCATAGCCAACCTATATTTCTAAAATGAGACCAAGAATATTGAGTCGACAACCTAATACAAAATATACCTTCCATGTATTAAGCACACCCATCATTTCTATACAACTGAGATTATAAAGTACGGTGAAAGGCGGGAAAATTTGTTAGATGAAAACATAATCTAACTAACTGTTTATCTTAAGGTTCAATCCTAATACGATCACACACACATATATATATATAACATCCCAACATTCAATATTTCATATCAGTATTTATTAAAGCTGATTCATACTATTTATATATATATACTACATTAATATAAAATATAACAAAAACAAAAACATATAATATATATATATATACTATATATATATTACATATACCGATATATATATATATTATATATATATAACTACTATATATATATACCCTATATACTAACACTAGATATATACCTCATTTCATAACACATTTAACTATAAATATATTATATATTTATATATAATATTAAATATATATATACAACTTAACATAAACTATATAAAATACAACATCTTCTGCGTTAACGAGTGATAGTTGTGTATATACATATAATAATATATATACACACACTATATTTTCCAACACAATATATATTATATATTATATATATATATATATAATATATATTATATATATATATATATATATATATATATATATATATATATATATTATAAATATATATAATATATATATATATTATATATATATATATAAATTATATATATATATAAAATATATAATATATCTAACTCTCTCTAATTCATGAAATATTTCACCCGCTTTCTTTTTTCCACTCTTAAGAGTAAGTAATTATACTTTGAACTATTTTTCCCTTTAGCAAACAAATCACAACTTTTAGCTGGCCTGGGAGAATGGTTTTGAGGGCAAACTAATCCTCTGTTCATACTTGCGGCTGAGGACAACAGAAAGCTCAAGTTGGTTTTCTGTCTCAAAAGTCCAGCTCCATCACTTTGCAGCACAATTCAAAAAACTTTTCATACACTAAATACTTTGAAAAATTACACAATCAAAACTTTCATATTCTCAAAATTTTTGAACTGTTTTTCACATGTGATCTATTCTAGAAGTAAAATATTGAACTCATAAACTATCATTTAGCAATGAATGAATGAATGAATCTGGCTTTGTTCTTCTCATTCTTTAATCAGATTGGGTTTCTATAAAAGAGACCACACGTCTTCTTGAGAGTGATGATTTAGTCTCAATGACAAGTGAAAGTTAAGATTTTATTCAAAGCAAAATTAAAAATATTCCTTTACCGAGAAAAAGAAATGAAAAAAAAAAATTAGATTAATTCGTACCTTGTTGTCTCAAGTATCCTCCAAATATCTGATTTAAAGGGGTGGTTTCTTTCGATCTATGATCCAATTTAACAACTCTTTTGTACTGAAGAAAAGATTTTTCCATGTGGTCTATAAGTAATTTTATGAATTCATGGGCATCTTCCTGCCTTCCATACAATAACGTTTTTCCTATACCTGAAATAATAAGAAAATGCATTAAGAAAATGAAAACCATTCTTACTAATATGCAATTATATGTTCTTATCTTGTCACCTTGATAGGGATTAGTTGAATAGGGTCTTTTTGTTGTGTGTGCCCCATCAACTGATTTTTACTTATTTTTTAGATCAATCAATTTATTACAATAATTCTAATGAAACAATATTTATCTTCATATTTTGAGGAATCAGTTTTCCACGTTTTAGGTACGTGTTCGTACTTCATTTTACCGAAGGACTAACTTTTGTAGAAAAAAAATGAAACATAGAAAGCAGCAGATATAATGGTATTCCATTATGACGATGGTTCAGTAGTAAATATTTATTTGGGTTCTTATTTAAGATAATTCTACAATTACCACTATTACCATATTATTTACTATAAAACAAACAAGACCAACCAATGGTTGATGCAACGGTTTAAAAGGATATATTAAAAAAAAAAAACGAGGAGTCGATCGTAACCCCATTTGAATGTGCTGAATAAAATCAAATTGATGATTGTAGACACTCAACAATAATAGTAAACGATAGTTTGGACAAGACTCCACCCAAATAAATAACTCACACCAATGATGCGGTCACACAACCAAAGACCCTATATAATGCACTCTAACACTACTAAAATATGATTTATTTAACACGTAATTTAACGCCACATAACCAACCACGTCCTTTATGGCATTCCAAACCGCTCAACATTGAAGTTGATTCCACTCTCCAATCAAACTTCTGAAAGTGAACATTAAGAGATAGCATTCCCAAACTCACCAAACAAAATTTTTTAAATTCTGTAACATTCTTAAAGTACGATATGTGGGATTAAAACCAAATTTCATAAAAAATCCTGATCACATAAAACACTTTAAAGCAACAACTCGCCTCTACTATTAAATCATGTTTGCTGAAATAAAAGTTAAATAACGAAAGCCGGGATTATCTGACCCATAGCACTAATTATTCAACACCCCAATATCAATTATCATACAAATTATTATTATATTATTCTAACCCTCGACCTGACTATAAAACTCACCTAGCCAGACACTCACCTAACCTACAACAACGGTCTCCTCAAATACTACTACCGTATACTCGATTAAACCAATATATAATTACACCAAACCACATAAATAATAATCACACTCTATACAAATAACAGTACCATCATATATCATATAATATATAATCCACCCATCCCACTCACCTCATAACCCTACTTATAACTTAACCTATATTATTTACAAGTAACCTAACAAAACCTATATATATATCACTATATTATACTAATATATATCAAGCCTAATACATACTAATTTAACCCAACATATACCCCACCCACTAATAATCCACACATACACTCTAATATTATATACATCCTCATATCAAGCTGGTAATTCCATATACACCAGACACAATATACACAATCAATATTATATATATATAATCATACTCACACTACCATAACCCAGACTCCCTATTACACCAACTTATAATACTATATTATATATATATATTATATATTATTATACTTATATATATATATTATATATTATATATATATTATATATCATATATATATTAATATACCAAGGATATATATATATATATAATAATTCATATATATATATATATATATCATATATTTTATATATACTTATATAATATATATATTATATATATATATATATATATATTATATATATATATATATATATATATAATGGGCTTATAGGGTGTAGGGTTATTCCCCATGACATTCCAGTGCCCAATGGCTAGCCTTTCTCTTCTGCGTTCATATACACACTCCTCTTCCAGACATTACCTTATATTCCTAAGTATGGGGGGGAGAAAGAATTGCCCACAGCGTATGTTCTGCATGTCGTAGAAGAGGACTAAAGAGACAGTGGTAGTTGGGTTAGCTGCCCACTTCCACCTTAACTCTTGCTAGGTATGCTATTGCAGGCTCGGACATGGTCGTGGGATCCGCCGTAAGCGACCCATGTATCTTTCGGCGAAATTGTTAGAATCATTTGGGTATATGGAATGTCAGAGGAATAAATGTTGAGGAGAGAGGTGATGGATGTTTTGGAAAAGAGCTAAAAATTTTGATTTTGATCCCTTTGACTGAAACAAAGATGAAAGAGAAATGGTGAAGATGAGTGGTGTGGTGTGAAATGTGTGTGTGCTGGAGTGGAGAGGAATGAGAGAGGGAGAGAAGGAGTAGATATTTTGATGAGTAACATGTGGCACATGAGCTATGTGTGGATTTTTGTGGAGTACTAGTCTAATGGTTAATTTAAGTTTTTTGGAACAAGGTCAATGTGTCAACTCGAACCTATATATGTCATCTGAGGATGATGTTGAGGGGTGTGGGTGGACTTTCAGAGATAATGAATGATGTTTTAGATTGGGGGTGGGTACACACACCAATGGTGTTCAGATTGATTTTGCTTCCAGTGAGGTTCAGATTGGGGTTGCTCCTCAGGAAAGGGATGGTATATAACAGGTAAAATTTGGCCAAGGTGACGGGAGAAAACGAGAATGGTAGGAGGGTGATTGATTTTCGTGTGAGGAAAGAGGTATGGTGTAAGTAATACTTTCGTCAAACACAAGAGTATTCATAAGCTTACTAGAGTTGGCGTAAGTAGAGATAGTTCGAAGTGAAAAGTGTATGAGTGATTGATTTTGTGTTGGAAGGAGTTGTGATAGATGTTAAATCAGTGAGGGGATGGGGTTATCGGATCATTATGTTGTTTTATGTAAGATTAGGTTAGTGGGGGATTGAATGGAGAGGAAAGAGGTAAGGAAGGAAGCGGGAAGAATTAGGAGTGAGAGGTTAAGTGAACAAGGTAATAAGGAAAATAATTTAAGAGCGTTTGCAAATAAATCAGTTAAGTATGAACAAGATGAAACTACAAATCTGAGCACAAATGAAGGAAGCCTTTGTTAGTAGTGCAAGAGAAGTATGTGGATGTACAAAAGTAGGAAGCAAGAATCTCAACAGTGAATGGTGAAATGAAGAGGTGATGCAAGTGGTCAAAAATAAAAAAGAGGCGTGGTTGAATGTGCTAAAAGCAAATGAAGTCTCAAAAGAAAGAGGTTTGGAAATATATAAGGAGGAAAAAATGAAAACAAAGTTGCATACGTAGGAGGAAAAATGAGGTAAATGAACAGTTTGGAAAGATGAATAGGGACTTACAAAGGAATAGGAAGCTTTTCTGGAAGGAAGCGCGAAAAGTTAAAAATGAGAGTAAAGGGAATCTGCATAGAACAATGAAGTGGGATGGTGCTTTTGTAACTGATAAAATGGATGTGAGAAGAGTGAAGAGGGAACACTTCAATAATCTGCATAACATTGGCAGTAATGAAGAAGTGATAAAATGAAGGTGTGTGGGTTTGATGTTGCAAGAAAATATAGGTATTTTTGGGATGAGGTAATGGGTAGGGTGAGAAAGTTGAATAATTGTAAATCTGAAGGCATTGATGGAATTACTGGTGAAATGATCAAGAATGGATACAAGATGGTGATATAATGATGGTAAAATCAAGAAAATCGTTTGTGATATATTTCTGTAATGTTAGTTAAAAAATAGGGAAATTTGGCTAAAAATATTTTGTGGGCAATGATTAGGCTGTAATATCTCATAAAAGAAGGTATGGGTGGCTGAAACTTTAACAAACTTTTAAAATGCAACTGTATAACAGAACTGTTACTAAGAATACTTGAAAATGTTCTGCTCAGGAACTGTGGCACATCACATTTCAGTCAATTTTTTGAAAACTGCATTTTATCCTGACTTTGCCTTTAATTGCTAAAAAAAAAAAAAAAAAAAACTACGCAACTTTCACCCTTTAAACGTTCAGATTATGATTAATGGACAAAGGTCTGTATATCCATGCGTTTTCATAACCTCCAGATTAATAGTTTTCTCAAAATTAGCACTCAAAGTTGGTGATTTGTGTCATTAACATTATCAACATTTTGTGG
Source organism: Trachelipus rathkii (assembly GCA_015478945.1). Classification (NCBI taxonomy): domain Eukaryota; kingdom Metazoa; phylum Arthropoda; class Malacostraca; order Isopoda; family Trachelipodidae; genus Trachelipus; species Trachelipus rathkii. The sequence continues at coordinate 19,394 of JABUQX010070028.1, read as the reverse complement.
TATTGGTGGGGATGGGGGGGGGGAATCAAGGGCCAATATTTCTTTGGGAAATGGGTTCTGGGACCTAAAATTTGGCAGATCTTATGTCTATATATATATATATATATATGTATTATATAATATATATTATATATATATATATAATATATATATATATATATATATTTATACCGTATTATATAATATATATATTATATATATATATATCATATATAATAATATATATTATATATAATTATATATATATATATATATAATATATATATATATATATATATATATTATATATATATATATATATAATATATATATATATATATATATATATATATATATATATATATATATTAAAGGTTTAAGTAGTTTTACTTACATTTTAATTTATTGTGAATATGACTTGGTTTAAATACGTTGGTTCCATGATCTAATGACTGCTTAATTGTCCTCATCATGGCACAGATTGAACAAAATGAATAACTTTGAGGATTGGACTCGCAATTTGGAATGTGTGTATTAATTTCTTCAAGAAGCCAATTTGCCAAAGACGGAATGTGGAAAAGTGCCTAAGGGGAAAAAAAAATAAAAGCAATGTTGAAAAATATATATATATAATAGGCTGTTTATACAAAATACGCATAATAGAACTCCAAATGATTTAGGTCAGATAATTTCACACAAGAATTTGTGCTATACTTAAGATGCTAGTAAACAAAGATATGTTACAAACCTGCAAAGAAGAGTTCATGTAGCATGTATTTCCAAGGTTCACCATTCCAGCACCAGGAGGAAAAGTTTTTCTCCACCCCAACACAACCTTGTCAGGGGACCAAAGAATAACACGAGGCTCCTCAATTTTTCCTCAGCTTTACTGTAGGCCATTTTAGATGTATCTTTCTTTAAGAATTTATTTGTTGTACTTTGGGGAGTTTCTTTCTTACCCACAGGGCAACATACTCTTCTTACCGTACTCTGTGTATGTTGAGGAAGATTGCCACCCAATTCTCACAGTCAAATCTTGTATAAGAATCTGAAATTCAAAACAGGATATTTATTTCAATCATATGCTGCTGATGACCTACATGTTAACAGGAATTAAAAGTGGCCTACTTTATTTTATTCCCTAAGAATTAATATAGAACTTAATATTTAATATGATAAGTGCTATAAACAAATTCAATAATTAGCTATAGATTTTTTAATATCTTAGCTAGATGAAAATAGTTTTAGGAATATAATATATATATATATGATATATCTATAATAAATATATATATAATATATATATATAAATATATATATATATATATATATATATATATATATATATATATATATATATATATATATATTTAGGAAAGTGGCTCTAAAAATCCATTACATGAGGAAGAACAAAAAATAATAAAAAGAATTGAAAATTCAATTCAAATGAAGGAAGTTCTAAATAATGTGAACGGAAATTATATATATATATAATATATATATATATATTATTATATATATATATATATATTATATATATATATATATATATATATACTATTATTATATATATATATATATATATATATACTATATATTAAAAAACTGTCATGCTACTATTCCATTCTTAGAAATATAATAAATTAGAAGCTAATCATTATAGGACATAGATAAATATGCATCACATATACATAATATGAATAGGTAAATATGCAATCACAGTATAACATAATATGAATAGGTAATCCAGGTTGTGCTTGATATAGATGCACCTACCTAATATAATATAATATATATTATATATATATATATATATAATATATTAATATATATTATATATATATATATATATATATATATATACATATCTAAAATATATATATATATATATATATATATATATATATATATATATATATTATATAATATATATATATATATATAGTATATATATATATATATAATATATATATATATATATATATATATATATATATATTATAATATATATATATATATATATATATATATAAGCTAAAATACAATGCAGACTGTAAACTTTTAACGAAAGTGTTCAAGAGATATAAAGATATGGTCACAAAGAAGTTTACAACTTGTGCTCCTCAGAGATCAAAGTGCTCGGCAAACCAATGTTTGGTGAAATTTTTATTATTTTAGATTTATTAAAATAATTTTAAAAAATTAAAATCTGAAAAAATTAGTAAGGCACTCATTATTATGAAGCCTTTTTTTCTCAAAAATTAAATTTAAATAACTGTGTATTTACGTCATCAAGTATTGAATTTGCTTAATTTTATATCAGTATTATATTATACATATACATAGCAACACACCTGTTTTGATAATACATTTAATTCCTGATCCTGTGATTTAGTATTAAAGCTGCCACAGCAACCTTTACTCTCCCTTTCAGAAGAATTTTGTAAAGATACTGCAATTAATTCTGATGATGATGCAGGCATTACATGACATATAAAGAATCATAAAAATAAATAAAATTATGAAAAATCTATAATAAACTGTCTATTCTGAAAGTTTATTTCTGAAAAAATGAGATAGCATTTTAAACAAATTAATACTATAAAATGAAAAGAAATTTAAATGAATAGGGTAAGTTTTTAAAAATGTAGCCGTATTTAATATAAAATAAGAGATGTGGAGTCAACTCCACAACCTGAGTTATGTTTTTTATTTAACTAAGCATAATTATAAATAAAATTAGACAGCCTGAAATATTAAATGCTTATGCTAATAAAAAACATATGGAAAATAATTAATTAACCCTTCATAACAATTAAAAAATTTCCTTTTAACAGGGATGAGTCAGCAAAAAAAATTCATGACTCTGGCTCTGGGAGTCTGTATTAGCCAACTCCCAACTTCTTGCAAAAATATTTTTTAGGTCATATATTTATATAGGGTATAAAATAAGAAAAATTGGAGTGTGATGGATTGGAGCATGCTGACTTACTTCTTCACACAGATGTAAGGTGGTTAAGTCGTGGTAAATTTTTGGAAAGATTCCAAGAGTTACTACCCGAAATTATTATTTTCCTGGAAAGAGGTGACGTGTGTGAAATGCTCAAAAATGAAAAATGGCTCGATTTAACATTCCCAAGCAATATAACCAAGCATCTAAATGGGATTAATTGGGAGCTTCAAGGAAATGACAAAACCACTATCGAATTTATGAGCTCAATAAACGCATTTAAATGCAAGTTACAATTACCAATTGCACAACTAGAAGAAAAAATTGTAAGAACTTTCACTTTACTTTTGCAAAAAATCGATGACAAGGGCAGTTATGAAGCCTATGAAACAGAACTAAAAAAATTCTTGAATTTGAAAGGCGCTTTGCAGATATAAAAAACATAGAGGGAACTCTGGCATTCATCACTTACCACTTCGCTCGCCTGGATGTGCAAGAAGTTGCTTCGGAAATTTCAAAACTATTTGACATGGAGACGACTACCGTTGAAAATGAAGTTGTAAAGCTAATCTCTGACATTAACCTCAAAACGAGAGCTGCAGACAATAATTTCTGGCTTTTTATGTCGGAAGATAAATATCTTTGTTTGAAGAAAGTAGCACATCAGGTAAATGCTTTCTTCAGATCAACATATTTGATGCGAGTCTGCATTTTCTCAAATGAAAATAATCAAATCTAAATACTGTACTAGCCTTACAGATATTTACTTAATGTCATACTTGCATTTAGCAATAAGTAGCTACACATCATCATTTGCAAAATACGCAGAGGATTACCAATGCCATGCCTCGTCATCCCGACAATAATTTTTTCCTTACTCTGTTGATATTTTCTATTCTGTAGTAAAAATCGTATGCTCGTAATGTAGTTTGATTTGTAGTGAGTGACCTTGGTAAATTATTTACCCTGCCCTATGGATACGTAGTTTCTACCTAAGAATGTATACTTAAAATTTTTCTTGGCAAGTGTCATTCACTGATTCTTTAAAAGTTTGTTGGTCAATCTTCATAGGCAAAAGTATGAACACCACTGTCATAGATGTAAAGAAAAAGGACATTTAACCAATGTATATAATGAAAGGAAACAGATAACAAAAGAGGTGTTATTTTATTAGGTGAAAAGGGAAAATAAGAAGAAATTGGGATATAATCAGTGCTATTGTCAATACCGGATGTAAGAATAATGTAGTTGGTGAATTGTGACTAGGAGTAATTCTATCAACATTAAATAGAGAAGATGAGGGAATCTGAAAGAAAAGTGGAAGCATCATATGTGTTTGGGGAAAGAGAATACAAGTGTCATAGGAAATTTTTAATCTCTATAGAATTAGGGAATAGTAGAGCATTACTAGAAACCAAAGTTGTAGAAGGAAATATTCCTTGGTTGATAGGTACTGAGGTCTTAAATAAGTTAGGTGCTAAAATAGATTTTGTAAATAAATATCTAGAATGTAACCATTCTGTAATAAAAAAAAAAAATACCAATTAATAGGAATAATGGACATATATATAAGAATAAAATTAAGGGAAGGGAGGAAAATGAAGTGTGTGTGGTTGACACTTGGGGAAACAAATAATATAATTAATGAAGAAAAGTGGAAAAAGAACTGTTGGCATTTGCCTTTACAATTGGTCATTGCACTTATGAAAAACCAGGGATTGGTGATTTTTTTCAATTTTTTAGGCACAAATTGCCTTTTTAATTATTATTATTTTGATAAAATTAGTAAATAATCTTAATTATTACCTAATTAATAATAAGTTTTGTATATAATTATTATTTAGTTATTAAGTTATTTAAATTATATTTAAACTACATTGATAAATTTGCTTATTAAATACCGGTATATGAAATATACTTATCATTAATCAGGTGATAACTAGGAATAATTATTAATTTAGAAAAAAAAATTTGCCTAAAAAAATCAAAAAAATCATGATTTTTTCATAAAAAAATTAATTGATTTAATCAGTGCCAACCCTGTGAAAAACTGAAACGAATGATGAATAAACCATGGGATCATGATATGAATTATCAAATGAAGAAAGAAAGGTTAAAGACTTTAAAAGAAATTTGTAGTAATTGCGAAACATGTTAATAAATATAAGGAAAACTCTGAAAGACCTGTTGTAGGGTTGCCCTTGGTACAAAATTTTACTGATTTATCAATGGACATAGGTGAACTGGAAGGAGAAAAATTTCTGGTCATGGTGGACTGGGCAACACACTATTGTCAAGTAAAGTGGATAAAAGATAAGAAACCTTCAAACATTATGTAATGTATAATGGAGAAATAGATTAGTTGCTTTGGAGCCCCACAAAAGATAACTAATGGAGGGAGGGAGTTTCAAAATAAAGAAATAATAGAATTCACAAAAAAATGGGGTATAAGGATGTTATGTACTACAAGTGAGAGCCTATGGAGTAACGGTAAAAGTGAAAAGACAGTGGGGATATTGAAGGAAGGTATGAAGAAATTAAAAGGGACAGAGTTAAAGGAAGAGATTGGATCCTAATGATAAAAATGATAGAATACTGAGTGGGGGGTATTCTCCCATCTAGAAAGTGTTTGGGATTTATTACCATGGAAAACAAGATATGGAACAATATAGCCCAACTGAACTTGAATAGGAGATAGGAGAAAAATTGAAGGAAGTAATGCAATTGCAAATGGTGGTTAAAGATAGTGTGCAGAAGAAAGAATGCAGAGATTGGATAATGAGAGCATTGAAAGGTAAAATTAGAGCACAAAGGATTGAAGAAGCTCAAATGGGAGATAAAGTCTATAATAAGGAAAAAGATGAAAAATGGAGGGGACCTGGAAAAATAATTGGAAGAGATGTGAAAGTTGTAATGGTAAACATGGAGCTTTGATGAGAGAAGATAATAAGATACACATAATGAGATTACGAAAGATAAGGAGATATGATAATAAAGAGGAAAAAAAGTTTGAGGAAGTAAGAGAGGAGAAAGAAGATGAAGAGGAGGAGGATGAGGGGGGAGTATGAGGAAGAAGATGGGGTAGGTGAAGATGATGATGATGAAGGGAAGGATGATGATTTTAATGAAAATGATAGGATTAATACTAAGAACATTAGAAAAGGAAAAAATTATAGAATAAGAAACGATAATGATGGATGATGGAGGAGGGTGAAAGTGATGAGTTTAGGAGGTAAAAGAGGAAGGAAATATGACAGTACTTACAATGTTAAAGGTTTGGACTCTGAGGAAGAGTTTTGGGTGTATTTAAGAGAATATGAAGTGGAAGAAGAGGGCAATCAAGAAGAAACTTACTTTGAGGGTGAAGTGATGTACTTTAACAGTAATGAATTTGATTACAAGAAAAAAATTAAACAAGCAAATGGAGAATGTGATTGCTGGTTGGGAAGAGAATAATGTATTTGAAGAGATAGAAGAAAATAAAGGGAATAAGGTGCTGAAGACTAGATGGATAGTTAAGGAAATGGAGAAAGAAGGGGGAAAGATAGGGAAAGCGAGATTAGTTGAAAAAGGTTTCATGGAAATGGATATCTAGGAACAGAGGATTGTGAAGCTCCAACTTTTTCAATAGAAGGGTTGAAAATAATCCTATTAATAATGAATATGAAAGATTGGCATGTAAAGACCCTGGATGTGAAAATAGCCTACTTGCAAGGAAAAGAAATGGAGAAAGTAACAATAAAACCTCTGGATGAAGCAAAAATGAGAAAATTATGGAAATTGAAGAAAGCAGTAAACAGGATGAAAGATGCTGCCAGAAAATGGTACGAGAGTTTAGTAAAGTATTAGTGGGAGTTGGAGGAAAAAGAAGTAAAATAGATAATACCATATTTAAATGGGAAAAGAATGGAGAGTTTACAGAATAATGGGAATTCATGCCAATGATCTGATTTATGGAGGCAATAAAGAGTTTGAAGATATCATATTGAAAGTAAAGAAAGAATTAAAAGTTGGTAGGGTAGAAAGGGATGCTTTTAAATATTTAGGAATAGAAGTAAAGCAAGAGAAAAACAGTGATATCATATGTCAGAAGAGTTATGCAAGGGACAAGTTAGTGATAAGAAAACTAAGCAAGGAAAATAAAGAGGAAAAGTTGAATGAGGAAGAGATTACATTATATAGATCATTGTTGGGAAAGTTAAACTGGATGTCATAGAATTACTAATAAGTTTATAATTTATGAATATATTTTAATAATATTAATTATTAATTTATTTTATAGTATATATAATTATTAATATAAATAAATAATATATATTTTTAATTTATATATTATTGATATAAATTATAATAATCTAAAAAAAAAAATAAATAAATTTATTAATTAAATATTTTAAAATTAATATTATTAAATAAATTAATGATAATTTAAATTATTTTTATAATAATGAATATTTTAATTTATCATATTTTACATATATTTTTAAATTAATATTTTATATATATTTACACAATTATTAAATTTTTCGTAAAAAATAGATATTTTGTTGTATGAAACTCTACTTTAAAAAAATTATTAATTTTTAATTTTTTAAAATATTTATATTATTAATTTAAAATTTAATAAAATTTAATTAAAATTTTATTAAAATAAATTATTATTAAATATATTATATATTAATTTAAATATTGATATTATATAGTATTTATTTATAATAGGTAAATAATTAATATTTTCTTTTATTATAATATTTTAAAATTATAATAATATTATTTAAATAAATTATATAATATTATATTAAAATATAATTATAATATATATTAAAATTATATTAGTTTAATTCTTAGTAGATATTTAGTAAATTAAATGAGTTATTAAGATAAATTATTTATTAAATATAACTATTAGATTTTATAAAATTATAGTTAATAATATATATAATAAAAAATATTATAATTAATTAATTGTTTATTTATAAATAGATATTAAAATTATATAATAAATATTTATAGTAAATAATATAATAATAGATTTAATATTATTAAGATTTTTTATATTAATAAAATAATAAAAAATAAGTCATATTTTTTAAAAATATATTAATAGTTAATTATATATATGTCATAATTTAATATTAATTTATTTGTTAGAATTATAATTATGTAATTATTTTATAAACCATATAATATTTAAAATTTATTATTATAATAATTATTATAGGATTAATATTCGATATTATATATAATTTAATATTAGAATATAAAATATTAAATAAATATTAATTAAAGTAAAATATTAAATATATAAATAAAAAATTTAAATAAATATATAATATTAAATTATTAATTTAATATAATTAATAATATAATAACTTTTTTAAACAAAAAATTATTAAACAACTGTTTATAAATTAAATTTAAAATTATAAAAATATTATTATTTTAAAATGAAAAAAATATTTATTATTATTTTATAATAATTTAAAAATTATTAAATTAATTAATTTAAATATTAAAAAATATTTTATCATTTAAGTTTATTTAATGTAATATATAATTTTATAAAATAAGAATAATGCAAATTATATCTTACATTATTACGTAAGAGAAAACTCTTCATACAGTTAGATATTTTATAAAATAAATTATATGTATATATTTTTAATAAATTTTAATAACTAAACATTTTAAATTTTAATTCTAATGTATTTAATATATATTTTAACAATGGAAATAGAATTTTTTCGATAATGATGGGATGATGGAGGAGGGTGAAAGTGATGAGTTTAGGAGGTAAAAGAGGAAGGAAATATGACAGTACTTACAATGTTAAAGGTTTGGACTCTGAGGAAGAGTTTTGGGTGTATTTAAGAGAATATGAAGTGGAAGAAGAGGGCAATCAAGAAGAAACTTACTTTGAGGGTGAAGTGATATACTTTAACAGTAATGAATTTGATTACAAGAAAAAAATTAAACAAGCAAATGGAGAATGTGATTGCTGGTTGGGAAGAGAATAATGTATTTGAAGAGATAGAAGAAAATAAAGGGAATAAGGTGCTGAAGACTAGATGGATAGTTAAGGAAATGGAGAAAGAAGGGGGAAAGATAGGGAAAGCGAGATTAGTTGAAAAAGGTTTCATGGAAATGGATATCTAGGAACAGAGGATTGTGAAGCTCCAACTTTTTCAATAGAAGGGTTGAAAATAATCCTATTAATAATGAATATGAAAGATTGGCATGTAAAGACCCTGGATGTGAAAATAGCCTACTTGCAAGGAAAAGAAATGGAGAGAGAAGTAGGAATAAAACCTCTGGATGAAGCAAAAATGAGAAAATTATGGAAATTGAAGAAAGCAGTAAACAGGATGAAAGATGCTGCCAGAAAATGGTACGAGAGTTTAGTAAAGTATTAGTGGGAGTTGGAGGAAAAAGAAGTAAAATAGATAATACCATATTTAAATGGGAAAAGAATGGAGAGTTTACAGAATAATGGGAATTCATGCCAATGATCTGATTTATGGAGGCAATAAAGAGTTTGAAGATATCATATTGAAAGTAAAGAAAGAATTAAAAGTTGGTAGGGTAGAAAGGGATGCTTTTAAATATTTAGGAATAGAAGTAAAGCAAGAGAAAAACAGTGATATCATATGTCAGAAGAGTTATGCAAGGGACAAGTTAGTGATAAGAAAACTAAGCAAGGAAAATAAAGAGGAAAAGTTGAATGAGGAAGAGATTGCATTCATATAGAGCATTATTGGGAAAGTTAAATTGGATGTCGCAGAATACTCGTCCAGATATTTCAATGAGAGTTTTCTGGGGAGGAATATGGAGGAGGCCACGGGAGAAAACTACACAAATTTAATAAGGGTTGCAGAAAGGGCAAAAAGAGAAGAAACTCAAATGAGGATACTTAAGTTAAAGAAATGAAGAATGAGGTTGGAGGTGTATTTTTTAGGCTTCATTTGGTGACAAGTGAGGGGAGGAGACAGATAGGGTATTGTATGAGTATAAAGACATGGTGGGCAATACTTATCCTTTATTATGGAAATCAAAAGTAGCTAAGTGGGTAGTTAGTTCTACTTTGTCAGCAGAAACCCTGAGTATGATAGAGGCCATAGAATGGGGGGAATATATTAAATATTTGTGGCAAGAATTAATAATGATCCTGATAAAATGGACATTATAGCTATGACAGATTGCAAATCTTTAAGAGATAGTATAAGATCAACAAAAGGTGTAAAGAATAGGATACTTAGAATAGAATTAGCAAATTTAAAAAAAAAAATTTGAAAATGGAGTGGCAAAGTCAGTCGAATGAGTGAGTTTAATATTACAATTAGCCAATGGACTAACGAAGAGAAATAATCGGAAAAATGTGGTGGAATTAAGAAATGCTTTGGGATGTAATTATGGGGTGAAGGAGGGAAAGATTAAATTATAATATACTCGATTTAGTTTACAGGTACATTTGTGTAACGTTTTACAGGAAGGGGATATGTTGATTTTTTTCTCTGTTCATTCCAATCTGCAAGTATTTGTTTCATTGTTTTTATAGGGTTACAGAAAATTCTTTTTAAATTTTATTTTTCATGAGTTAAATAATAAATGATATGGAAATAATATGATAAAATAAATTTAATGGATGGTACTTATTATTGGATGTTCTTTAAGAGATACCAAAAAAAAAAGAAAAAGGAAGTAAAGCTTCATATTGTGCAGTGAAGGACTTATTTTAAAAGGCTGTCTATCTTATTTTCATACTTGAAAGTTTACTGTCTGACGATGTCGATTACCAACATTTCAAAGAATAAAGGAAATTGATTTATTTCTTGTAGAAACCATATTTCATTTTTACGATATTTGACTCAATGTAAAGTCGATAATTATAGAAAAATAATCATATAATAATAAAAATAATAATAATAATAATAATAATAATAATAATAGAAATAATGAAAACTATAAAAATAAGAAAAATTCTATTTATTAATCAGTAATATATATATATATATATATATATATATATATATATTATATATTATATATATAATATATATATATATATATATATATATACTATATATATATATTTCAATTATCAGTATCATCAAAAAATTTTAATCATCCCAATTATATATAATATATATATATATATATATATATATATATATATAATAATATATATATATATATATATATATATATATATATTATTAATTTATTTTATTTTCAACAAAAATAAATAAAATTTTTAGAATTTTTTTTTTTATTATTATTATTATGTACGCTTCGTATATAAAATTTAAAAAATAATAACTGAAGAAAAAAATTGATAATCAAAAAATAATATTGATATCAATATGTAGCTATATCATTATCCAAAACATTTCAACAGTTTCTTCATCTCTACACAAACGACATGAAGCCAAATTATCATGATTTTATTAGCTTTATTTTTTATATTTTTATTGAAAATATTTTAAAATGTAAGAAAATTTGAAAAAAAAACTACATTTTTTGATACCATTTGTGTAATTTAAATGTGTAGCTATAGTTTTAATATAACATTTATATAAAAATTTATGCAGTGCAACTCTGCAATTACCAATATTTATAGTTTTAATAGTTTTCATATAATTTGGACTAGAAAACTCCAATTACCAAAATATTTTTAAAAATGATAAAAAAATTATTTTGTCATATGTGCAGCTCTACAATTACCCTTTATTAGTCATTTTAATGCATTTCAAGAATTCTCATAAAAACAACTACTATTTAGACTATTTGGTAATAGTTTGGAAAAAGGGAATCATATCAGATATTGATATTTTAGAAAAGATATTTGAATAGTAATAGTAGTGCTGAGGGGCTTCACCCTCGATTTTTATAAATAATCACAGGATATATATAATCTAAAAAAAAAATAAAAAAAAAAAAAAAAAAAAAAAATGTGCCGGTCTCTTTAAGAAAAAAAATTTACAGCCTCTCAGAGTTATTAAAACTCCCATACTTTTCATTTCTGATCCATCCAGGTTAGGTCTCATTTCAAGCCCTCTAGTTCAGGTTATGATATATTTTTTTAGCTACACAAAAAACCTATATATATATATATATATATATATATATATATATATATATATTATATATATATATATAATATATATTATATATATTATATATATATATATATAATATAATATATATATATACTTAAACAAATCTTATAACGAAGCTAAAATGAAGAACGAGGCACTTAATTTTTTTTATAACAAAGCCTGAGAAAATTTTAAACTTTGGGAGGGGTTAACTTTTTTCCTAAAGACTTAAATCATTTATATTTTTTTAAATACTTCATTAGTTTTTTAGAGTATAACCTGTGATTTTCAAATTTTTATATAAATATATATATATATATAATATATATATATATATATATATATATATATATATATATATTATATTATATATATAAAGAAAATCTTATTTCAAGTTTTTAATAACTTTAAGTCTGTAATTTTTTTTTTCTTAAGGGAGACTTTTTCGCCCCATCTATTTTTTTTATTCTTCATTATTATTTTTTTTAAAGTATATCCTGTATATTACTGGTGAATGAATTTATTCATTCATCACGGAGGTATTCTGGCAAGAGTTCTTTTTAGCTCTTGTGGCGACAGTGCTGTCAATACGCATGCCGCTCATCTGCAAGGGTCCACAGGATCAAATCCCAGCATGGTGAAAATACCCTTAGGTTTTTTTTAACTATATATATAGCGTCGGGCGGGGTGGACTTGGACCACTTTAGGTATACTTTCGTCTCCTCCCCGAATTTTACATTACCTTCCTGGATTTTTTTTTTTTTTTTTTTGAAATTCAAGGCCTAATAGTAGGTAATTGACATTCGAAATTCCACAATAATAATTTATGCTGATATAAAGTTTTATGAAGTTTTAATATCGCACAATCTTCATCCTGACCGTGGAGGGGTGAATCGGACACCATACATTGGAGGGGTGAATCGGACCCACCTTATTTTTATTTCCCTTTTTACATATAATTCAATTTTTATATTTTAATTTTTACTTAAATATATAATTATTTATCATATTAAATTCGTAATAAGTATAAAAAATGTCAATAATGATATAAAATAAGAATAAAAATAAGGTTGTCCGATTCACCCCTCCCGCTCAAAAATTTTGACACGTTTTTGAATTCGTTTTTTTTTTATAATAAATTTCATTTTCTAATTTTAATTTTCAGTTAAGATATATAACTTTTATTATATTTAAATTAATTATATGTAATAAAATGTCAATAATATACGGTAAAATAACCCCAGAGGGACTTAACACCATCCATCAATTTTTAGCGGCGGGTGAATCGGACCAAGTTAGGCCCCCGCATGATTTTGCCATATACTGTTTGGAGATCAAAATTTACTTTGCCAGTTTAAAGCTAAAACAAACCTCGAGTGTAATACAATGAAAATAATTAAATATACATCCACAATTTTTCATTTTAATAACGAAGTTAAAAAAAACTACTCACATTTTTCAAAAATAATAGTGGAAAAGATCATATAATGGAAAATTTTTGTACCCTAAATTTAATAACATTTTTTTTAAAAATAATACAAAATTTTCCAGAATTAAAAATGATCTAAATAAAACCTTTGTAGTACTACCGCGTGCTATTAATGGTGGAAATTTTTTTTTTTTTTTTTTATATTTTTATTTTATTTAGAGGTGGACCGGAATCACCCTCCTCACTAAAGAGGGCGGGCCCGGTCACCCTTGCTGCCCGACGCTATATATATATATATATATATATTTATACCGGTATATGTTCAACCATGCCAACCCTTTTTTTTTTTTTTTTTTTCCGCATAAATCCAGTGAAAATTATTAAATTTTTTTTAACAATAATTAATTTAAAATACAGATATGCATTTGTACTTCACTTACCTAAAAGCATTCTTCAGTATGTTTTTTTCTCTTTTTTTTATATGGTCCAATTTGAGGGTGGCCAAAGTTAGACGCACTAGGTCGGGGTTACTTTGCACGTTTATTTCATATTGTAATTTTTCAATAGGTTAAAATTTTTAGATATGGACCTTTAAATTGTGGGGCAGCTTTTGCCCATGAGTCCTTTCAAAGATTTTCAAGTAAAATATACAAAATAATAAAATTCACCTAAATCATGTAATACCTTTGAAGATTCCAATTTTTTTGTGAAAATTTTCGGGTGTTTTATTTGCCTATCCAAGTTTTCCTAATTTTTCAATGTTCTAAATACAATTAAGTAAGGGACTTGTTCGCCAAGTATTTTGAAACTTAATAAATTTCTTTTTTAGACAATAAAAAGTTCTTAAAACTAAATATTATTACCTTTTTTTTCTTTTTTTTTTTTTTTCATTAAAACTACTTTTTTTTTCACTTCTGAGTGATGACGTCCATAGGATAGAAGAAGGGGCATAGGGTGAGAACAAAGGGGGGTAGGGGGAAAAAACGGTCATGAAAGAACAGTAGCATATGGTTATAGGCTTAAAATACACTCACACCGTTAAATGGCGAATGTACAGGAATAGGGGGCAACCTCGGGGGGGAAGCCCCCCAGAACAAAACAGAGACATGAAAGTTAGCCCCCGCAGGTAGGTTTGCCTGGAAAACACCCAGAAAAGAGAGAGGGTTCCTGGAACCCTCCCGGTCAGGGCATCCCTCTACTTCCCTGATTCCTTACAAGCATTTCTTTGATTTAAATAACCTCACAATAATATAAAAAAAAGACGTGGGGTACTTTACCACCCTATGGCAAAGTTACCCCGAAAGTGAAATTTTTACAAATCTTCATTTTCTTGAATACGTTATTCACCAGTTCATTTCCCCTTATGTTATGCCAGTGTGTAATAACGTACCTTAATAAACAACACACCACAAAATCATTTTTTTGCCTAACCTAGTTTTTTGGGGGGGTGGGGAGAGGGTGAAAAAAAATTTTTTGGGGTTTTTTAAAAATATTTAGGCTAATATTTAAAAAAATATAAAACATTAATATTTTAAATGGTTTATTTAAAATTTTTTGTTCATTTTATACCTTTATTATTTAATTCCAGAATATTGAAATTCCTACTATTGAGAAAAAAAAATTTTTTGGAGAAAAATTAGGTTTAGGTAAAATGTTGGCAAGTTACCCCCAGTGGCAAAAGTTGCCCTCTGTTTACGGTATATATATATCATATATAATAATAATATATATATTATATATATATATATAGCTACAATGAATACCATAGGGTAAATGCATAGCAGGTTGATGTACATGCATAGCAGACGCTTGCTGAAGTGCGAGCAGTGGTATATGGTTGTTATATGGTACAACTCGCATGCAGCATGCATTTGAAGCAAGTAGTCTGCCATGCATGTACGCCAACCTGCTGTGCATTTACCTATGGTATGTATTTAGTTAAAAAAAAAAAAAAAAAAAAAATCTAAGTTTTGAAAAAAATTTATGCAATTTTAGTTACAATTTTTTTTTGGCAAATTTATATTTATGAAAAAATGCAAAATTTACATTTTAGATCCAAATATATTCAGTCTTTAGTTTAAATAAAACAATTAAGTAAATATATACGTAATTATCAAAAAATAATACTTTGGAAATATCCTAGGTAGGGTAAATTTATCTGAAAAAGGGACTGGGTTTTTGAACAAAATGCCATTTATAATATATGGGTAAACAAAGATTCCTTTTTGAAAAAAATTCCTTTAAAAATAACATCTGAAAGCATTCCCTTTTTCCAAACTATTACCAACTATTTTGCCAATCCTGTAAATTTTATGTTTACAGATTCAATATATTAGGAATAATGAGTGAATGGACAAGAAGCTGATAATTACCAAGAATTCATGTTGTGCATGCTACCCTTTTAAGTGTGACAACCTTACCGGAGCGTTCATCCATTTCTAAAATATAGCTAGACTAGGGAGACCTAAAACGCAAACAAAGTATTGTACAGACACATTCTCGCTATAATTTTAAAGTAAATAAAACAATATTACATAAATTACAATACGTACGATAAAAGATTGATAAACACGACTTATGGGCTACAAAAAATTTCAAGTTATTTTTTTTTATTCCCATACACGTTTAAATGGTCAATCTATGCGGTGAAATATTTTACCTACGAATACAATGAAAAGTCAGTTAGTAGAATCACTGCAATTAAAATATATCAACAAGGACATTTAACATAAAAGTTAAACACAATCCGTTTGCATATTAAAAGAGCCTAGGCTAAAATTAATCCCCTTGGCCTATAAATATTGCACGCCTAGGCTATTGCAAAACTACAAAAATCTCCCGTACGCTCTAGGCTAGTACGGAAACACTCGTTAGATTTGGTGATAAATCTATAATTCACTAAAATGTTGCCATCTAGAAAGCATGTAAAAGATGACATGATAAATTTGACGTAAAATAAAATTTAGCTTAAAGAAAATAAAAATATTAATAGAGTCGTTTAATTAATACTGAGATTTTAAAAAATATATAGTTATTCCTCGTTACTGCGACTGACTCGTTACTGAGTAGAAAAGGGGGTAGCGTTTTTAACGGTTACAAACACCATCGTTACATTTTAAAAATTTTTGAAGCTGTTACCTCGTTACTCCGTTACATGTAACGCCGTTACATGTAACGCGTTACTTTCGGTCAGTTTCGGGCTTGATTAATAGTTTAGTTTTGGTACATGATCATATACATATTTACTGCTGAAGTTTAAATCATTGGATTAACTAACAGTTTTTAAACTTTTATTCAAAAATTGCAATTTACATTCCTATCATTGACCAAATAATAGAAATATACAATTTTTAAATTTTTTCTCTATTTTAAGGTTTCATTATGTAAAGTTAGTGGAAAAATAAATAATATACATTTATGGCATTTAGTGATACATTTATCTATTTTAAAAATTTTTATAATTTTATTTTAATAAAAAACGTAGAAGAATTATCTCAATTGTGCTTCACTTTGAACCCTAGCTAGCCGATCTTCTTTCAACATTGTTTTTGATATTATTGGGGTTTTTAAAGTATTAGAATTAGATATTATTAATATTAATAATGATATAATAATAATAATGAAAAATTGGTTGAAATAATGTATTGTAAAGTTAGGTATTATAATAATATAATAGTAAAATAATGATCTATTTAGACATCGTTATTGCCACTTATTAATAAATGAAATTTTCTTAAACCATATAGAGCATAAATAAAATTAAAAAAGAAAGACCAAAAAAATTTATTTATAACACTTAAATTAATAACATTACAAATATGGAGAATTATCTTAAGAATGACTAGCCTTTCAAAACATATTATCAGATAGCTTGGGTCTCTTGGGAGAGTGAAATGTGACCCGCAAAGCTAAATAACCTTTCTACAGGGGCCCAATGGAGGTAGTGGAGTATTGTAGTGTAAAAGACTTTTTTAACACGGGATACCTATTAAGTGACTCTAGGGATCTGTCGTTATCCTTAAGGTATTAATTCCTTTTATAGTTCATTTTTATTTAACCACTCTTAGTGTCTGAACTTTATTTTGAATAAACTTTTTTGCGCTGCTACCTGCAGCTTAATTTACCTGAACCTTATTTTAAGTTAACCTTGTGTGTTATTTGCTTGAACCTTAATTTTAAATTAGCCAACTTGTGCTTTTTTTCCTATTAATCTCTCATTTTAAATTCGTGGCTTTTGGCGAGCCATTTGATTTTGTGTTTAAGAATTAGAAATAGATGCCAGAAATGCGGTGTGGTCGAGATATGCACACTAAGAAACTCCCGAAATCTTAGTCTCGAAACCCTGAAAAGCTATGCTGGTAAGAAAGAGTATGAACAGTCCAAGTAGAGAAGAGACCGTATTTAAGCGATTATAATTTTTTTTCCAATCACTTGTAATGTTGGAAAGCAAAGTTTTCATAAAAACACGCTTACATCACCTGTAAGCCTATCTAAATGCAACACCACCAATTGATTTGATTCCGTAAAATGTACTCTGGGAGAAATTCAATTTTAATGTCTCTGAAGCATGGGAGTGGCTGGATATAAAAAATGGAAAAGCAAAGTTGAAAGACTTGGAACTACTGGTCATTAAAGAAGCCAATCCCTTTTTTCCTCAATTAAAGCCTGTCTGTTATTGAAACTGGTGCTCAATAAACCAAATCCGTGTTTAACAAGATACACTATTGAAGGTCTTTAGGCACTCTTTGAAGGAGTAATACTTGGCAAGAAACACATACGAAGACTAGGCTGTAATGGACTATGTAGGTATGAGTAAATACATAGAATATTAGCATGGTAAAAACTGAACGGAATTGAAAACTCAATGAAATTGCGAATTTTCGCTGAAACCAAGGCCGTCTAATGCTAGTTAAGATTAAATATTAGTTACCACTTCAGGACTCATAAAACCTCGGTACTCGCCAAGCCCCATAAATATTACTTTACGTCTCTTCAAAGATATTTTTTTTTACTTCACCGATAGTGGAAAGCTTGGAGCCAGGCTCCAAAAATTTTTATCTAATTAAAACTGTTGTCTGTAGATTATGTTTTTTATTTATTTTAATAACAAGCTAACTTTTTTCATATTTTTAAAAATTTTTTTAATAGCCTTTAAAAAGAAAAATCTTGAGGAAAAACCAACCCACGCCGTCTAATGATCAGTGTGAGCAAAGACAATCACTCAACCTTTCCTAGCTCCTAAGTCAAATCCTTCGTACACACACACACACCCCTGTCCTTAGACCACACATATATATATATATATATATATATATATATATATATATTATATATATATATAATATATAATATATATAATATATATATATATATATATTATTATTATATATATATATATATATATAATATTTATTTTTATATATAAATATTTTTTTACAAAAGTTCACACCTCAAGGGGCATAGCCTAATTCAAGGAGGGAACTTTCCTAGGTAATTTCTACCTAGGATCCGACTAGGATTCGAACCCGCGACCTTGCCATGCGACTCCGTCACTCTACCGTTTGAGCCACGGTATATTTATATTATATATATATACTATATATATATATATATATATATATTATATATATATATATCTATAATATATAATATATATATTATATATATTATATAATATATATATATAATATATATATTATATAATATATATATATATATATATATATATATATATATATATATATATATATTATATATATATAAATAATATATATAATATAATATATATAGTATATATATATATATTAATTATAATATATATTTATACGTATATATATATAATATATTATATATTATATAATATAATATAATATATACTATATAATTATTATATATATTATATAATAATTATATTATATATATATATATATAATATCACATC
>JABUQX010070027.1:62500-85000 GCA_015478945.1 Trachelipus rathkii | reverse complement strand
CTATATAAAGAAAGCAGAGTCTATTGTGAATTTATATTTTTTATATATGTATATAGCATTTTAAAGAATTTTAAATAATTAAATAAAGATTAATAGGTAAATAAGGTTTTAACGGGGGTAAATTTTAAAGAAAAAAGAAGGGAGAGGGGGGAGGAGGGTTGTTTTATTTTTTTATTTTGTATTGTCATTCGTATTTGTTAATTATTTTCGTGTTTTAATATTTCAATAAAATACATATTTTATAGATATAGGTGATTTTAAGGAATTTTAAACGATTGAATAAAGATTTTAATAGAAAAAGGTTTTTAGCGGGTGTAAATTTTAAGAGAAAGAAAGGAGAGGGAGAGGGAGGGTGGAGGGGAAAAGGGGGAGGGGGTGTAGGAATAAATATAAATTATAGAGTGTGGGTTTTAACCTTTTGTTTTATATTATCATTTTAACTTTTCTTGTTGTTATTGTTGTTGTTGTGGTAAATTTGGGGAGCAGTGGTGTTTTTTTAGGCGGCACGTAGTCCTATTCATGGCTTTAATAAAGATCTAAGCTGAAGGGAGTGTATAATGGAAGAAGGAAAAGAAGAAGGAGGAATGGAATGGAAGGAAGAAGAAAGATGGATGGATAACTGAAGGAAATACAGTGGAATGGAGGAAGGAAGGAATGGACAATGGAATGGAAGGAAGGAAGGAATGGAGGATCTGGGCTGAGTGAGTGTTGGGGAAAGTTTTAGTAAAATGATGTAAATTTGTCTTATTGGGAGATTTGAATGGTGGAGTGGAAGGAGGGGGTGGAATAATAGGACCATTTGGGGGGGGGGAGGAGGAATGAGTTGTGTGTGGAAAGAAGAATGATAGTGGAATGGAAACATGGAAGAGTGGAATGGAGGGAATGGATGGAATGGAAGGAGGTGGATGGAATGGAGGGTGGATAAGGTGGAGGAGGGGTGGAAAGGAAGGGTGGAACTGGAGGGGACAGGAATTGGAGGAGGATCTTGAAGAGGCATGAAGAAGGCATGGATAAAAAGGGTGGCGGCTGAGAATGAAAGGAGTGAATGGTGGAACGAGGAGGAAAGAGGTGGTGGAAAGGAAAGGAGGAAATGGGAAGGAAAGGAAGGAAGGGTGGAGAAGAGGAATGGAATGGAAGGACAACGGGGAAGGAATGGAAGGAAGGAAGGAAGAGGAATGGGGAAGACTTGGCAAGAGGTGAGGTTGGGGAATGAATGGGAGGGAGGGGAGGATGAAATAAATGGAGGAAATGAAGGAATAAAGGAATGGATGGAATGGAAATAAAGGAGGTATAGGTGGAATGAAGGACATATAGTGGAGGGAGGAATGAAGGATTGGGAGGATGGAGGAAGGGGTGGATGGAATGGAATGGAATGGATGGAGAGTGGAGGTTTAATGGAGGAATGGAAGGAGGAGGGACCAGTGAAGATGAAAGAGGAAAGGGAAGGAAGGACATGATAGAGTGAAGAGGGGGAATCTGTGGAGGAAAAGTTGATGAAAATGGAGGAAGTAAAATTAGGTGAAGGTATTAGGGGCCTTTGAGAAATAGAATGGAGAGGAGGGGTGAACACAAATGGAGGGAGGGAATGGTGGAATGGAATGGAATGGAAGGGAAGGAATATGGAATGAAGGAATGGAAGGAGGGGATGGAATGGACAAGGAATGGAAACCCAGGTGGAGGAGGAAAGAGGGGCCGGAGGTGGGGGTGGAAGGAAGGTTTTAGGGATGGACCTGGGTAAGGAGGGATGAATGAGTGAGATAGAACATAGAGCAGGAGAAGGAATGAGAGCTTGGAGTAGGTCTGAGAGAATTATGGGGGGGGATGGACACAGAAAGCAAGATAAGAAATGGAATGGAAGGAAGGGTGGAATGGAAGGAATGAAGAAGTGGATGGAGATGGAAGGCTGGAGATGGTTTGTGGGAAGGAGGATGGATGGAGGAATGGAAGGGAAGAAGGAATGGTGAGAATGGAGGAATGGGAGGAAGGAGGAAGGGGAGAAGGAGGTGGATGGATGGAATAAAGGGGAGATGGAGGGAGGGGACGATGAAGATGTGGGTAGGGTACATGAGATGATGGGGTGGATATGCAAGGATGAGATGGAGGGGAAGTGTGAATGAGATACCCACCATCCCCGCCCGGGAAAAGATGCAAGCAAACAATCATCAATCAATTAACACATATTACATATTACATACACATTATTATTATTATTATTATTATTATTACACATATTACACACATAAAATCTTGATACATATTATATATATACATATTATTACATATTATTATTACATATACATCTATATATATATATATATATATATATATATATATATATATATATATATATATATATATATATATATATATATATATAGAGAGAACACAGAGACATGACCTGATCCACACATATATATATATATATATATATATATATATATATATATATTACAGTTGTCACCACACACTCACGGGCAGAGTCAATTCAAGGAGGGGGGTGTTACACGCCTCAGAATTGAACAACTAACGCAAATTACGCAGATGAGCGCAGACGAAGGCTTAAAGTGAGAGAGATTAAATTCAACAGGAAACACAGAAGATGGAAGAGGATTCCACAGAACAGAGGTGGCAGGTAAGAAGGAAGCACCGCAGTGAACTAGTCTGGAGTTACCAATATCAACACAAAACTCATGTGCAGATACAGCACCCCTTGTGCTACGAGGGCGACGTAAAGGTGGTGGTACGCGGGTGATAAGTTCTATACCTGCCGCTGCGGTACCTATAGAAAAGAGATAAAGCACCAACATCACGCCGCAAAGATAGAGGATCAAGTGAACTGGAAAGTACAGAACAGTTTATAAGCCTTTTGGCCTTTGACTCGACCCTATCCAAAAGCCGGGTGAAATCAGAGCCCCCCCAGATATGAGAGCAGTACTTCATACAAGGGCGGATGAGGCCCTTGTATAGCTGGAGTAACTGAGAAGAGGAAAAAAAGTCTCGCAGTCTAAACAGAACTCCCAGTTTCTTTGAGGCCGCCCTTGCAACCATTGTGATGTGAGGTTTCCAATACATTTTTTTTGTTTATGTTAAGGCCAATGATGTTTATATTGTCAACAGGAGAGACGAGAGAACCGTCGAAAGAGACAGGAAAGTTAGAAGGTGTTTTAGAGAGGGAGATTTGTAGAAGTTGGTATTTAAAGAATTGAATTTCATAAGGTTGAGATTAACCCACCGGAAAATTCTATCCAGATCAGAGCGAAAATAGAATCAGAAAGATTAAGACGAGGCAATTCTAGAAGTAAAAGAGGGAGCAGAATTGAAATGAGTTGAAGAATGAAGGGTCGAGTCATCGGCATATGAGTGGATAGAGTTAGATGTGCAGGTGAGAAGATCATTAATGAAAAGTAAGAATAAAGTAGGAGATAAGACAGAACCCTGAGGAACTCTACTATTGACAGAAAAGGAAGAAGAAGTCGCCCCATCAACAACAGCAGATATTGAGCGATTTGAAAGAAAACTAGACATTAGTAAGCAAAGGGAAGGAGGAAACCCAAAGGAGGGGAGCTTGGAGAGCAGTGACGCGTGCCATACCCGGTCAAATGCTTGGATATGTCAAGCGCCACCAGGCAAGTCTCCCCTTAGTTCCTAAGGGAAAACCATAAATCAGTAAGATAGGAAAGTATATCGCCAGTAGACCTTGAGCGCCGAAAGCCATACTGGCGATCGGAAAGAAGTGAATGAGATTCCAGATGATCTAAGAAATGAGAGTTGAGAAGGGTTTCAAAGATCTTAGGTAGAATACAAGTGAGAGCTATAGGGCGATAGTTAGAAGGATCAGAGCGGCTTCCTTTTTTTTCGGAATAGGTTGGACATGTGCGTGCTTCCAACACTGAGGGAAAGTGTTAGTATTGAGACATAGAGAGTATAGTTGAACGAGGGGAGGGGCCAGCACGGAAGCACACTCCCTCAAAACACGGGGTGGAATGCCATCCGGGCCACCAGCCTTCCTAACGTTCGTAGATTTGAGCCCATGCACCCGATCAAATGTAATCACAGGCAAAGGCATAGGACACCTGAGAGGAGAAGGAGTAGGAAGAGGAATGCCAGAATCGTCCAGGGTTGAGTTAGAGGAAAATAAGAGGCCGAAGAGATTGGCCTTTTCAGTTGGAGAATTAGCCACAGAACCATCAGATTGAAAGGAAGGTAGATTTACAGAAGTTGTTGGAGATGTTTTTGGCAAGAGGCCAGAAAGATTTGTCAGTAGGAGAACCAAGGAGGTTAACGCACATTCGTTTGATGAAAGCTCGCTTTGCTCGTTGAAGAGTATCCCTGCAACGATTTCTAGCTGAATGAAAATTAGCAAGAGTGATAGGAGAACGAGAATTTTTCCACTCCCGATACGCACTGTCTCTAGCCTGAATGGCCAGAGAACAAGCACGATCGAACCATGGATTGTGAGGAGAAAGATTTAGTCGAAGAAGGGAATGAACCTGCCTATCCCATCAACGATTACAGCTCCATCCTTATCTTTTAATGCTGAAGCGTCACCAGAGTCAAAGCACTCCAATTATATTTAGCGTAGAAGCAACGCAAGGTCCCCCCCTAAATCGGCCCGATCAAAGTGCCAGAAAACGAGTAGGGCAGGATGGAGCTGTTGGAGAGAAAGTATTAAAATTAAGAGATATATATTGTGGTCAGATTCACCAATAGGAGCGATGGTGGTGTATTTATAGAGAAGGACTAGTGGTGAAACATAGTTCAAGTGTGTTGAATTGGTTGGAACGATCCGGAATGTGTGTGGGTTCTTTAATTGGTTGCTCCCAGATCGTTGAGAATACTAAATGATTCGGCCTCCTTCCCATCTAAATCAGTATGAGGGACCCAACCATTCAGTGTTGTGTACATTGAAATCCCCTAAATAGAGGACCTCAGTATTTGGATGAGAAGATATAACAGTCTCGTGAGAAGTAGTAAGATATTCAAAAAAGGCGTGAAAATCTGTTCTGTTAGGAGAACAGAGCAGAAGCACAAGATTATTGTATTAGAAGGAAGAAAGATTTTGCCACAGAACATCGAAGTTAGGAGATTCGAGATTCTCGAGACGTGTTACAGGAGTGTTTATGTTTACATAGGCACAAACTCCACCCTTTAGACGGAAATTATGAAATAAGTTATAGTTGGATATATTAAACGAGTTAGAGGACGAATTCTTAGCCATCTGTGTCTCAGACAAGAGCAAAAGGTTAGGGTTAGAGTTAGAGAGGTGGTATTCCACGGATGCAGAGTTAGAGTGTAAGCCGCGGATGTTAGTAAAGTCAATAGAAAGCCCGCGCCTGCGCAAATCTGCCATCACACACACACACAACCACAACAAAACAAAAACAACACACAAACACAATCAGACAAAAAAAAAAACAGGTTAAAATTGTTCACACACTAAAAAAAAAAAAAAAAAAAAAAAACTCGTAAATGTTAAAACGATAAAACCGTAATTATAATAAATATGTAAAATATGATGAAAAATCTACAAAGTTTAAAATACTCACGCACCCGCACACTATCACAAATTTACGAAAAAAAAATTACAATTATGCAAAATAAAACTGAATGGATATAAATTAAAATAACTTTAACCAAATACGTAAATGCTGTGCTAAAAAACCCGTTTAAAATAAATAAAAAAAATAAACACTAAAAACTTAAATTAAAAAAAATGAAGAAAAATATAACCTAGTGCTATCTAAACTACGTATTTTACAACCCTAAAAACTAACTATCACTATCTAACAAATAAAAAATTTTCTAAAACAGAAAATAAAAAAATAACTTATCTTTTATATATATATATATATATATATATATATATATATATATATATATATATATATATATATATATATATATATATATATATATATATATATATATATATATATATAATATAGAGTATATATATAACATTTGAAATAAATAAAAAATCAGAATCCAGGCATTGTTTTTTTCGGGGCTTTTTAATTTCAGTCTTGTTTTTTTTCTGCTACTTTTTTTCTGCAAAATATTAAAACACCAATGCTATTTTTATTAAAGTCTTTAAACGATTCTTGTTTGTAATTGTTTGGAGGTGTTTTTTTTTTAATAAGATATAAAAAGGTTGAAGAAAGATTTATGACTAGTTTGGTACATACATAAATACACCCCCGGGGAAGGCAAGGGAGGAAAGGGAGGCAAGGGAGGCAGTAGTTTCTATATATTTACAGTGCGCTGAAGGGTAGAGACTAGACTCTAGACTCTAGAGAGAGGACCTCACTTTCTTACTGCTCTTCGATTGTATATACATATAAGCATTAAGCAGGGCTGTTTAGCCAAGCAGGAGCCGAAATTTTTTTATTTGTGGGACCGGAGCTGGAACCGGAGCTGGAACAGTAGCAGGAAAAAAGGTGTTGCTCCTGTCTCCGGCAATTACTATTTATTTTTTATAGGTAATTACACAACCTAACACAAATTTTGCTGTTATATAGAAGATTTGTTTCTTATAAATTTTGTTGCGCCGACTCCAATAATCACATATATTTTTTTCCCTATCACGTCCAGTTTTGCCGCTATTCGCATGAAAAAATTAAAATATCTTTTTCAGGCCCCTGCTCTCCTCCCTCTCCTCTCTCCTCCTTCTCTCCCTCTCTTCCTCTCTTCTCACGCCAGCGTGGGCTTTTCACTGTGTCCCATAGGGGCTCGGTCTTAACAGCATTCGCATGAAAAAAAAAAAAAAAAAAAAAAAAAAAAAAAAAAAAAAAAAAAAAAAAAAAAAAAAAAAAAAAAAAACGCAAACCTAAAGAATCCGACAGTTTTCATTATTATTTTTTGAAAACTTATTTTAAGTTTGGAATTTGATGGAGCAAAACCCATAAGAATGAACTCACTCAATCATTCCAATTATATATACTATCATATATCATCTATTACTATTATCACATATATAATAGTTCTATATATATATACATTCTATAATACTATATATATATACTATATACTACTACTATATATATTTCCAATATATATATATATATACTTCTAACCTATCACTTAAACTCTTGACAAAAATAAATCATTTGCTCTAAAAAAAATTTCGTCCAGAAATTCAATGATGAAATATTACACTTCCGGAAGACAGATCTGGTTCTGCGATATTTTAAATCTGCTTTTCATAAAGGAAAATAAATTAACTAGAAAGTATTCCCGAAACCAATATGACCAAAAATTATAGACAAAACGGAAAAAGAAGCGAATAAAAAGGTTGAAAAAACTTCGTCAAGCCTCAAAAAAAAAAAAATAATAAAAATAAAAAGTTTTTTTTGCATTATACTATATATATATATATATATATACTTATATATAAAATATAAACTATATTTCCTACTTCTTTAGGTATATATATAGCCCTAGATATATATATAATACATAATATATAGTATATATACTATACTACTATTATATATATGTATATATTATATACTATATATATATACCTATAACAGTATATATATATACTAGTATATATACATTTATGGGTAGGTATATTACCCTATTATCTATATATATAATATCCTATATATATATATATGATATAGTACTGTATATATATATATAGTATAATTTACTACTATTCAATATATATATTAATCATATATAATACCCATATATTATATATATATATATAAATAATAGTATATATATAGCGTATATATATATATATATATTTACATTATACTACTATATATAATATACTAAATATATATATACTCTATAATATATAATATATACTATATATATATTATATATATATCTATATATATATATATATAATATCGATATATATATAGGTATATACTCTATATCTATTTCACTATATAGCTACGTATATAGTATATACTGGTATACTATATATATATTGCCCTTGTCATGCTTTTAAGACTCCGTCATTTTTATTTTTTTTTGTTTTTTTTTTAACCTATTTCGTGAAAGTCATAGTTCTGATAATACTAACAATGAATTTTAGTTGTAATGGTGACGGAGATGATTCAAAAGTTTGAAATATTTTTAAATAAATTTCAAAATTACATTATATTAACAAACAAATTTAAAAAAAAAGTGGTTGAAATACTCCAAAGTACGACACACCTTGCAGACAAAACCAATTACATCTTTGTAACCATCATCCCTATATCAAGAGTATTACAAAAACTGTAAAAAAAAAAAAAAAAAAAAATCATCATCTTCAACTTTCATACGGAAAAGTACGACACTAAGAGAAAAACCAATTACATATTGGAATCAGCGTGTAAAGCTTATTACAAAAAATGTTAAAAAATAGGGGCTCGAGCGACGGGGAACAGAGGGGGGACGTTTTCCATCCCCCGTAGGGGAGGGCTGAGGAACCCCCGCGACACACCCAAATACCCAAAGAGCGGGGGTTCCGGCACCCCTCCCCTACGGGGTGGAAATAGTCCTACTCTGTCGTTCCCCGGAAGCCCGAGAGAACACCAACTCCTGCCATCTTTGCAGTTTTCCCTTGGGTTCTGCCAAACTAGCTTAATAAAAATTTTTTTTTTTTTAACTGACGGAGTTCGTAAAACGAACAGGTCTAATAATATTTTTGATCATGTTCCGTCACCCTTTAATTGATTGTTAGGATCATATACTTAAATATATTTAAAAAAAACAAGAAAAAAATATCAAACTGACGGAGTTGTAAAACATACAAGGTCATATATATAGATAGTAATATATATTTACTATATTATTATCAGTATATATATATATCATATATAGTATATACCTATTAGATTTTATAATATATAATATATATAGTACTATATATTAACTATTATATATATATATCCTATAATATATAATACTATATAATATAATCATCTACTATATATATATATATATACTATCATACCTTATATAGTAATATATATATTATATTATACTATATATATGTATATATCCTATGCTGTTATACTAAAATCCTCATATAATTCCCATAATATATATATATATATCATATATATACTATTACTAATATATATATATATACCCTATATATCAGATATAGAGAGAGAGAGAGAGAGAGAGAGAGAGAGAGAGAGAGAGAGAGAGAGATTCCCAAGGGAGAAAATTAGTCTATAAAGACAAAAATAAATCTAATAAGGTTAAAGCAAAAGCAAACACGTTACATCATGTTCTTCCGCGGGTGTCGCAATGTTTTTTTTCTTTTCCTTTTTCTTCTTCTTTTTCTTTTTTTTCGTGTTTCGTGCCCAACCTAACACGCCAAGATTACCCCCAATGGAGAGACAAAATACGTGCCAAGACATACCAAAATATTTACTAATTTTTTTCTTCTTCTTCCTTTTTTTGCCCCTTTTTTCATAGCCGGAAATATGGTTAAAACTTTTCTTTTTTTTTATTTGGAGGGGGAAGACATGGGGAGATGGGACCGGGGGTGGGAAATAAATGGCTATTGAATGATTTAAGTTTAAGTGAAAAGCTTAAATAGGGAGGCCCTTAAAGACTAATTTTATTTTTTTTTTATTTTTTTTAAGGAAGATACTTTGTTATTCATTTCTCAATGAGGTATACCTATGTTTTCATATGTATGTATGTATGTATGTATGTATGTATGTATGTATGTATGTATGTATGTATGTATGTATGTCAGTTGATTATCTTATTCTTTATTTCGATAAACTCTCTCTCTCTCTCTCTCTCTCTCTCTCTCTCTCTCTCTCTCTCTCTCTCTCTCTCTCTCTCTCACACACACACACACACACACACACACACACACACACACACTTCTGTTTCTTTCAGTGTTTTTTCCCTCTTTTCTTTTCTCTCTCTCTCTCTCTCTCTCTCTCTCTCTCTCTCTCTCTCTCTCTCTCTCTCACACAAACACACACTTTTTTCTCTGTTTCTTTCGGTGTTTTTTCCCTCATTTTCTTTAATCTCTCTCTCATAATAATTTCGTCTCCTCTTCAAATTCGGTTTTTTCTCTCTCTCTCTCTCCTCCTCTCTCCTCTCTTCTCACACACACAACACACACTGCATACAACATCGAAAGTCGAAACACATTGTTTTCTGTTTCATGTTTCTATTTACAAGTACTCATTCTTTCCTTAATCGCTCTCTCTCCGTCTTCCCTCTCTCTCTCTCTCTCTCGCTCTCTCTGCTCTCCTCCCTCTCCTCCTCTCTCTCTTCCCCTCTCTCTCTCCTCTCCTCCCTCTCCATTTTCTCACACCTCTCATTCTATCTTCTAAATTACCTCACTTTTCAGTTGCTGACATTTCAACAGATTTAAATCTTGCTTGCCTAAATTTCTTAAAAAACTTATTTTATTTAAAATAGTATCCAAATTTCAAAAATTAAAGGTATTCATGAGATTACAGCACACACACACCACACACACACACACCCCGCCACACACACGACACTACACAACCCCACATACACCCACACATACACACACATATATATTAACTTATATATAAAATATATATATTATATAATATATATATATATATAATATTAATATATGATAAATATATAATATATATATATATATAGTATATCTATATATAATACCTATATATATTATATAATATATATTATATATATATGATTACTACTATATTCTATATATATAGATATATAGTATATATCATCATATATGCGAAATTATCCGTTTTAAAGATAACAAATATTGAATTACATAGGCATGTTCAAATTCTTCATATTTATACCGCACAATTGTATTGACCGAGAAATTTATCGACAAAAGTGAGCTCTAACCGCGATTTTCGAATAAAACTTTCTCATGGATGTCTGAACTTGGACGTCGATCTCTTAAAGGAAAGAATACGTAAAAAAAAAAAAAAAAAAAAAAAAAAAAAAAAAAATCGAAAAAAAGCTATTAAAAAATTTGATCTGATTTGAGTCCTTACTCCGCCTCTCCACCATCCATATACATATCGATCTGCCTGGATCCAAACACATTTCCTGAAAGTCAAATAAAACTAATTAAAATTTTTAAAAATTTAATTGAAAAGGTAAAAAGGAATTGATATTTTTTTGGGGGGGAGGAGGGGCTTCACACCTAAGCTAACAAAAATTACGACATTCCATTTCAGTTTAAATTTGATTTAATGTACCTAAAGTCACTAACAATTACCATGAATTAGATCGTCATGTCACATTTTCTTTTTTAATTAAACAATACCGAATAGTGAGTGGTATTGCACGATTAGTATCTAAGTTTGTAACTATGAATAGAGACGATGTACACTTTTTTTTTTAACTAATCAATACCACAGAGTGGGATACATGACTCCGCGAAGGCACTGCCGACCGCATGCGGGCTACCGCGTGCTCCCAGCAAAGCCGTTGCATAAAATTAATATTAATTCTTCTTTTCTTCTGTTTTATTTTTCAAAAAAGTAAGAACATATTTTTCAAAATAATTAGTTCATTATTGCAACTTTCGTTGTGTGATAAAAAAAACAAAAAGTGGCACCAATGGAGCTTTCAACACTTTATTCGATTGCGTAGATTTAAAAAAAAATTTGGCTTTAGCTTAACTGGAGGAGGATAATCAACATGAGCCAAAAGTTAAGAAGTCTTCAAATTTCGTATTAATTAGGCATTTCCTGCCAGATGCTTCTTTATTTTAATTTTTTATAGGTTTATATAGGCTTATGATGTGGAGTCCCAGTAGACAAATGCCCGTGTACCATATATATATATATATATATACATATATATATATATATATATATATATATATATATATAGAGATATATATAGAAGATATATATATATATATATATATATATATATATACAAATATATATATATATATATATATATATATATATTTGTTAGATCGTTTATAAAATATATGTTATTTCCTAACGTTCCAGTAAATTTAAAAAATAAAATAAAAATGTTAAAACTGATTTTATATATATAAATATATATATATATATATATATATATATATATATATATATATATATATATATATATATATATATATATATATATATATATATATATATATATATGACATTTATAAGTGTTTTACTCCTTTAATATTAGAATAGGTTAATTTAGGTTAAGTTTGGTAGGGTTAGTTAGGTTAGGTTAGGTAAGGTTAGGTTAGGTTCGCTAAAAGTTTAATGTATTTACCCTAAAATTATTAAATAAATTTACAACATTATTATTGATTTTCGCTCCTGGAGTCAACCACTTATAAATAGCCATATTATATATATATATAGATATATATATATATATATATATATATATATATATATATATATATATATATATATATATATATATATATATATATATATATATATATATATATATATATATATATATATATATATATATATATATATATATCAGGGGCGTTTCCTCCATAGGTGCTAGGTGTGCGCCGCACACCCTATAAAAGCTAATTACTTTTTTTAATTACACTTTAGATATAAAGGAATATCTGTTCAAATTATTCAATAAAATATTAAAAAATTAAATGCTCTTAAACTTCCAATTAGCTTATTTTATACAATAGTTACCGTATCAAAAAGGAAGCTTTTCATGTGCGCTTAAAATTTGAACTCCCTATATTCCATTGCGTGTCTATGTTTCACGCTCGCTCTCTCGCTCTCATGTTTCTATTCTTCAAATACGTGAAAATTGTGCTATGAAAACATCGCACATGGATTTTTGAACAGAGACTTTTTTAATTTATATTTTAATGTGGTTTATATATATATATATATATATATTATTATTATATATTATATATATATTATATTATTATTATTGTTATTATTATTATATATATATATATATATATATATATATATATATATATATATATACTATATATATTGTATAAAGTTTTATTATATTTATATTTTTTTATATATTTTTATTTTATATATATATATATATATATATATATATATATATATATATATATATATATATATATATATCGTCTGTAACTGGTAGGAAAGAATTATATATATATATTTATATATATATATATATATTATATATATATATATATATATTATATATATATATATATTCTGCTTCCAAATGTATTATTACTATTTTTACTTAAATATCTAATTTCCCCCTCCCCTCCTCCAAAAAATAAGTATCAATCTAGTTAATTGATATATATATATATATATATATATATATATATATATATATATATATATATATATATATATATATATATATATATAAGTTATATATATATATATATGTGTGTGTGTGTGTGTGTGTGTTTGTGTGTGTGTATGTAAGTTTAGATTTCGAGACTGACAAATAATGTATTGTGTTACCTAGTCAAGTCAATAATATATATATATATATATATATATATATATATATATATATATATATATATATATATATATATATATATATATATATATATATATATATATATATATATATATATATTTATATATATGTATGATTTTATATATGTATGACATATTAGTTTAAACTTTTTTTAAAGCTATTTTTAAATATAAAGGAAAAAAAAATAATATAAGAATGTTAAATTGGGTTAAATTTTAAAATTTGCTTGCATATTTATTGAGTTTCAACTAAAAAATTTTGGAAATAACATAGTTGCCGAACATAAGAAATGACATAAACAAATTTCAATGGTATTAAAAATAAAATAAATATCGTAAAATAAATCTTTAACGTGTAAAAGTAGTGCTGAGATAGTTATCTCTTTGGTTGTTTGATTAAATAGGAAAGCAAACAGGTAGCTAACTCTATTGACAAAGCAGATAACCTTATGTTAAAATTTTGGCAATTCAACACTGTAAATAGGTATATGAAAATGAAATAATGCTACAAAAATGACATTTGTATAAGCGGACATTTTAAATTTATAAATTCTTTAAAATTAAAATTTAAAAATAACATTAAATTTATAAATTCTTCAAAACTAAAATTTTAAAATAAAATTAAAATTAAATTTATAAATTCTTCAAAATTAAAATTTAAATATAAAATTAAATATAAATTTATAAATTCTTTAAAATTAAAATTTAAAAATAAAATTGAAGTTAAATTTATAAATTCTTTAAAATTAAAATTTGAAAATAAAGTTAAAAATAAATTGATAAATTCTTTAAAATTAAATTTAAAAATAAAATTAAAATTAAATTTATAAATTCTTTAAAATTAAAATTTAAAGATAAAATTATAATTAAATTTATTAATTCTTTAAAAATAAATTTAAAATTAAAGGTAATAGTAGCGCAGAGGGGTGTCACCCCAATTTATATGAAAATCACAGGGTATACTCTAAAAAAAATAATAATGAAGAATAGTGAAAACGAAAATCAGCGGTCTTTTTAGGAAAAAAAAGTTATAGCCTCTCAAAGTTTGAATTTTCCTATAGGAATTTCTTATAATTTTTTTTTTTTAAATCATAGGATATACTCTAAAAAAATAATAATGAAGCTTAAAAAAAACGAAAAATGATTTAAGTTTTTAGGAAAAAAAGTTAGAGCCTCTCAAAGTTTAAAATTTTCCCATAGGATTTCTTATAAAAAAATATTAGTGGGCCTCGTGCTCGATTTAGGGCCATCCTAGTTCAGGTTATGATAAGATTTTTTAATTATACATAGATTTTCTTTGTGTATACCTAACAAAACATATCATAACCTGATCTAGAGGGCATGAAATGAGACCTAACCTTGATGGATCAAAAATGAAAAGTCTATGGGAGTTTTAACAACTTCGAGAGGCTGTAACTTTTTTTTCCTAAAGTAACCTCCGATTTTCGTTTTCACTATTCTTCATTATTATTTATATATATATCCTGTGATTTTCATAAAAATCGGGGGTGACACCTCTCTGCGCTACTATTACCAAATTAAATTTATAATCTTTAAAATTAAAATTTTAAAATAAAATTGAAATTTAATTTATAGATTCTCCAAAATTGAAATTCAAAAATAAAATTAAAATTAAATTTATAAATTCTTTAAAATTAAAATTTAAAAATAAAATTAAAATTAAATTTACAAATTCTTTAAAATTAAAATTTTGAAAAAATTAAAATTAAATTTACAAATTCTTTAAAATTAAAATTTTGAAAAAATTAAAAATAAATTTATAAATTCTTTAAAATTATAATTTAAAAATAAAATTAAAATTAAATTTATAAACTGTTTAAAATTAAAATATTATTAAGTTTTTTAATATTAAAATTCCACTAACTTAAATTTTAATTATATAAGATTTGTTGCAAAATTAAAAGAAAACTTTTGGACCAAATACCATCGATATATCGATTAATCAATATATTGGAAAGAGTTTAATTATATTTCGCTATATATATATATATATATATATATATATATATATATATATATATATATATATATATATATATATATATATATATATATATATATATATATATATATATATATATATATATATATATATATATATATATATATATATATATATAACTATTTATAAGAGGTTGACTCCAGGAACGAAAATCAATAAAAAATGGATCGTAATTTCAATAATTTTAGGGTAAAATACATTACAATATAGGGTAACCTAACCTAACCAAACCCAACCTAAATTAACCTAACCTAATATTAACGGAGTCAACCTCTTATAAATGTTCATATATATATATATATATATATATATATATATATATATATATATATATATATATATATATATATATATATATA
Organism: Trachelipus rathkii; assembly: GCA_015478945.1. Classification (NCBI taxonomy): domain Eukaryota; kingdom Metazoa; phylum Arthropoda; class Malacostraca; order Isopoda; family Trachelipodidae; genus Trachelipus; species Trachelipus rathkii. The sequence continues at coordinate 69,176 of JABUQX010070027.1, read as the reverse complement.
TATATATATATATATATAGGTCCTTAGTCAGAAAAATTTTTCGGGAGGGGTTTGAGACAGCAGGTATATTGATTCTATCTTCTCAATTATTATTATTATTATTATTATTATTATTATTATTATTATTATTATTATTATTATTATTATTATTATTATTATTATTATTATTATTATAGGATACAAATATAGGAATGCGATCGAAGGAACCCAGAACAGGAAAGAGTTTAACAGAACAAAGAGAATGACTGGAGGATATGAAAAGGTCTAGAATGTATGATTCATCTTCAAGGAGATCAGGAGATAGGAATAAGGAGCTGCACCAACTGCTTGAGGTCATTCTAGATATAGAAAAGTGGTAGACAAGTTCACCATCATACATCTTGAGAGAAATACAGGAAAGTCATTGGAGGTTGTGATCTTTGAATCACCAAACCAACAAAAAATGATGAATTCAAAGAAAAGTGAAAAAGAGAAAATGTGTTCTAATTTTAAGTTTAAGTAGTCGAAGAATTTAGAATAGACAGTAGTAGTAGTAGTAGTAGTAGTAGTAGTAGTAGTAGTAGTAGTAGTAGTAGTAGTAGTAGTAGTAGTAGAAGAATTTCGAATAGACAGTAGTAGATTAACAGTATAGATTTTTGAGCCATAAGGCAAAACTTTCGGAAGACTTCAAATCTGAGACAAGAGAACAAACAACATCATTGAGCACATAAGCGTAACGGCTGCCTTTGGCTGAAAATTGAGGATAGAGACATTAAGAGGTAACATAGTAGGATTTGCTGTCAGAACTCTCAAACACCTTCAGGAGTTTCGGTTAAGAATAAGAGATGAGGTTTTAGAGGAGGAGGGGTGATGCTCATCAAAGTGAAAATTAGAATAAAGATCGAGGAGGCTGTAGGAATTAACGAAGACGACACTAGCGTCACCACCGCAGGCCTTCAACCCCCAGGTGGTGATTGGAGGGAGGAAGGTTCGGATGAGGGTCGGATGAAGGGCGGATGAAGGGCTATTTTTGGAAGCTGTCATTCTTGACATCTCCGAGGCTAGACCTGTGGTTGTCATTTTGATATTTTTTTGTTAAAGGAAAGTGCTGTCTTTAATAGTGTTTCTGGAGGGTGATAAAGAAGATAAAGAAGAACCTTCTCCAGTTTAAGAAGATTGAGGAGATGAGAGCGAAATGAAGAGAACCATTGAACACTGGAGTGCAGTGGGATGTACCCAAACACTTTATTTATGACCAATGGGGAGTTATCTCATCTCTTCAGATGTGTCATATATATATAATATATATATATATATATATATATATATATATATATATATATATATATATATATATATATTATATATATATTACATATATATTAAGTTATTGTTATTATATATATATATAATATATATATATATATATATATATATATATTATATATATTATTATATATTATTATATATTATATATATATATATATAATATATATATATATATATTAGCATATATATATATGTTATTATATATATATATATATATTATATATATATATATATTATTATTAATATATATATATATATATATATATATATATATATATATATATATATATATATATATATATATATATATATATATATATATATATATATATATAAGATATATATATATATATATATATATATATATATATATTATATATATATATATATATATATTATATATATATATATATATATATATATATATATATATATAGTATATATATATATATATATATATATATATATCTATATATAAATATGTATATATATATATATATATATATATATATATATATATATTGAAAAATATTAAATATTGTTTTAATTAATATAGCTATCGTCTAAAAATATCATCGTTTTTATTTGTAATGTATATTCATTACATTGTTTGTGGCCAATTTAATCTAAAAAAAATTATTTTCGTGTTTTTTTTTTTTTTAATTGACTTTTAATTTCTAAATATTTTTTTTGCAACGAGGTAATTTTTGAGTATTTGTGGTCAAAATAACAAGTAAATTATTATTATCAAGGCAAGAACTAATCAAAATATTTTATATATATATATATATATATATATATATATATATATATATATATATATATATATATATATATATATATATATATATATATATATATATATATATATATATATATAGTATATATATATATATATATGTATATATATATATATATATATATATATATATATATATATATATATATGTTATATATATATATATATATATATATATATATAGTATATATATATATATATATATATATATATATATATATATATATATATATATATATATATATATATATATATATATATATATATAAAGCTCTGATGAAAATGGGTTGGGACCTTATATATTCAATGAAACATAGAACAAAGAACTAAAGTACCGTCTATTGAACAAGATATTTTTGGAAACAAATGACAAAGGCAACTACCTCAAGGTTGGGTTGGCCCTCGTACCGGGTGCGGCGCTTGGTGCGGTGCGGTGCAAAATCCCGTTGCTATGCCAACCCCACCTCAAAGTATCAACATTGAATAGGCATTTAGACGTTTTTGTATTAGTTACAACCATGTTAAATAAAAAATTATCTAAATTAATTTATTAAAATGCAATCCAAGAATGAATACGAGTCATTAAATTAATTAATCTCATCTCAATTTGGTTCATTATTGAACAACCGAAATATTGGAATTCTATTAAAGATTTTAGCTTCTTTTTATTCTAAAATATAAAATAATCATGAAAGTTTCTAATGAAAAAATTATAATTACTTAGGAGAATAGAAAAAACCTCCAAAAGGTATTAGAAAATTAATGCCAATTTAGTTTTTCTATTATTATTATTATTATTATTATTATTATTATTATTATTATTATTATTATTATTATTATTATTATTATTATTATTATTATTATTATTATTATTATTATTATTATTAATGATGTTGCTCTTATTTTTTTTACTATTATTATTATTAGTAATACTATAATCATCAATATCATTATTATTACTATTATTAATATTACAATCATCAATATTATTATTATTATTATTATTATTATTATTATTATTATTATTATTATTATTATTATTATTATTATTATTATTATTATTATTATTATTATTTTATTATTAACTATTATTATTATTATTATTAATTATTATTATTATTATTATTATTATTATTATTATTATTATTATTATTATTATTATTATTATTATTATTATTATTATTTTGTTAATAGTTCCACAATATAATAAATCGATGTAATAGCCAAAAAATTTAAAATTTAACATATAAAGTAACTTCACAAATGTGTCAAAAAAGATCTAAAAAAAGACACAACAGAAAATACTTCATCTAAACTTCTCCAGAAGAAAAATCATGTCCACTTCTCAGAAAGGGTGTCCATAAGTCCGAAAAACTCTAAAGTAGGGGGCTTACAGCCATCCTGGAGGTTCAAAGGTAAGAGCGTCGGACTTTCCTCTCAGAGTCGCTTCGTAGAATTCTTTTTCCTTTCAAAGCTAAGAAGAAAGCTATTCTTGTTGAGATCATTTCTTCAGGACTTAAGAGCTTTGTAGAAGACTTGTATATTGTTGCAATATTTCGCCTCCGAACTCGAGGCATCTTCAGGCAGAAATGAAATTAATTTGTGGGAACGGCTATGATGAATATTTTGTTAATAGTTCCACAATATAATAAATCGATGTAATAGCCAAAAAAATTTAAAATTTAACATATAAAGTAACTTCACAAATGTGTCAAAAAAGTACTATAAAAAGACACAACAGAAAATACTTCATCTAAACTTCTCCAGAAGAAAAATCATGTCCACTTCTCAGAAAGGGTGTCCATAAGTCCGAAAAACTCTAAAGTAGGGGCTTACAGCCATCCTGGAGGTTCAAAGGTAAGAGCGTCGGACTTTCCTCTCAGAGTCGCTTCGTAGAATTCTTTTTCCTTTCAAAGCTAAGAAGAAAGCTATTCTTGTTGAGATCATTTCTTCAGGACTTAAGAGCTTTGTAGAAGACTTGTATATTGTTGCAATATTTCGCCTCCGAACTCGAGGCATCCTCAAGGCGGAAATGAAATTAAATTTGTGGGAACGGCTATGATGAATATTTTGTAATAGTTTCCAATATAATAAATCGATGTACTAGCCAAAAAATTAAATTTAACATATAAAGTAACTTCACAAATGTGTCAAAAAAGATCTAAAAAAAAGACACAACAGAAAATACTTTCATCTATCAAGGCGAAGTAAAAAATCAGTAACTTCTTTGAAAGGTTGTTTTGAACTCTGCAGCACTCAAACGCAGAGTTCCAATACCCATCCTGGAGGTGTAACGGCCAGAGCGTTCAAACTTTCCTCTCAGAGTCGCTTCGTAGAATTCTTTTTCCTTTCAAAGCTAAGAAGAAAGCTATTCTTGTTGAGATCATTTCTTCAGGACTTAAGAGCTTTGTAGAAGACTTGTATATTGTTGCAATATTTCGCCTCCGAACTCGAGGCATCTTCAGGCAGAAATGAAATTAATTTGTGGGAACGGCTATGATGAATATTTTGTTAATAGTTCCACAATATAATAAATCGATGTAATAGCCAAAAAATTTAAAATTTAACATATAAAGTAACTTCACAAATGTGTCAAAAAAGATCTAAAAAAAGACACAACAGAAAATACTTCATCTAAACTTCTCCAGAAGAAAAATCAAGTCCACTTCTCAGAAAGGGTGTCCATAAGTCCGAAAAACTCTAAAGTAGGGGGCTTACAGCCATCCTGGAGGTTCAAAGGTAAGAGCGTCGGACTTTCCTCTCAGAGTCGCTTCGTAGAATTCTTTTTCCTTTCAAAGCTAAGAAGAAAGCTATTCTTGTTGAGATCATTTCTTCAGGACTTAAGAGCTTTGTAGAAGACTTGTTTATTGTTGCAATATTTCGCCTCCGAACTCGAGGCATCTTCAGGCAGAAATGAAATTAATTTGTGGGAACGGCTATGATGAATATTTTGTTAATAGTTCCACAATATAATAAATCGATGTAATAGCCAAAAAATTTAAAATTTAACATATAAAGTAACTTCACAAATGTGTCAAAAAAGATCTAAAAAAAGACACAACAGAAAATACTTCATCTAAACTTCTCCAGAAGAAAAATCAAGTCCACTTCTCAGAAAGGGTGTCCATAAGTCCGAAAAACTCTAAAGTAGGGGGCTTACAGCCATCCTGGAGGTTCAAAAGGTAAAAGTGTCGGACTTTCCTCTCAGAGTCGCTTCGTCGGATTCTCTTTCCTTTGAAAGCTAAGAAGAAAGCTATTCTTGTTGAGATCATTTCTTCAGGACTTAAGAGCTTTGTAGAAGACTTGTATATTGTTGCAATATTTCGCCTCCGAACTCGAGGCATCTTCAGGCAGAAATGAAATTAATTTGTGGGAACGGCTATGATGAATATTTTGTTAATAGTTCCACAATATAATAAAACGATGTAATAGCCAAAAAATTTAAAATTTAACATATAAAGTAACTTCACAAATGTGTCAAAAGAGATCTAAAAAAAGACACAACAGAAAATACTTCATCTAAACTTCTCCAGAAGAAAAATCAAGTCCACTTCTCAGAAAGGGTGTCCATAAGTCCGAAAAACTCTAAAGTAGGGGGCTTACAGCCATCCTGGAGGTTCAAAGGTAAGAGCGTCGGACTTTCCTCTCAGAGTATAATTATTGTTATTTATTATTATTATTGTATAATATTATTATTGTTATTATTATATTATTATTATTATTATTATTAGAAGGGTGCAATAAATTACACTCCAATATCTTTGAAACAAAAGAAAATGCTCCTCATCTGTTTCATCAAAAACTTTCGAACAAAAATTTGAAAAAAAAAATTGAGCAAAGTATAAGGTAAAAGAATAAGAAAAAGTATGAGAGAGAGAGAGAGAGGAGAGAGAGAGAGAGAGAGAGAGAGGAGAGAGAGAGAGAGAGAGAGAGAGAGAGAGAGAGAGAGAGAGAGAGACTAATGAAAAAAACCCAATTAGTTAAAGCTAATAATCATCACCTTCAACAATCTTGTAAAAAATTCCTTTAGCAATATTATATATTAATATATAGTATATATATATATATATATATATATATATATATATATATATATATATATATATAATATATATATATATATATATATATTATAATATATATATATATATATATATAATATATATATATATATATTATATATATATATATATATATATATATAGATTATATATATATATTATATATATATATATATATATATATATTATATTATATATATATTATTATTAATCTATATATATAATATATATATTGAATGTAAATAAATATAGTCCTCTATTATCTCTTTTCACTTAGCTTCGAATTACTCAGCCGCAAATGAGTATATTAGTGACGTGCTTTGTTAACTAAATCGAATAAAAGGCGCCATCTAGCGGTATGGCAGCCGTTGGCCAAATAATTCCCAGGAACTTTTTCTCGATGATCCACTGACAAGGACGTAATTTTCTACCTTACTTGACATCCTAACTAGGAGAGGTAAAGTTATTTAATAGTATATTATATAATATATATATATATATATGTATA
>JABUQX010070027.1:37500-42500 GCA_015478945.1 Trachelipus rathkii | reverse complement strand
GAATAATGTTAGGTACTTTACTGTTATTAAGCGGTGAGCTTTGTTAAGGTTAACAGTTTATTTGTACGTAAGGTATGTTAGCTATGTTACGATACGTAATGGTCTTAGTTCAGGTGATGATATTTTAGCTTTGTTGATGTTACGTTCTTAGTTCAAGTAATGTTGTTAGCTTTATCGATGTTAAAACTTTTGTCATGTTAGCATTTGCTCGTAGTTCAATATGATAGAGAGGTTAGTTTATGATATGTTTTTTTTATAGATGTATTCGAAAAGTGGTTTTAGGTTAAGATTTGGGGTAATGTTAGCTACTTTTCCGTTGATAAGCAAGGAGCTTTGTTAATGTTGGCAGTTTATTCGTACGTAAGGTATGTTAAGTATGTTATGATACGTAATGACCTTAATTCAGGTGGTGATATGTTAGCTTTACTGATGTTAAAACTTTTTTATGTTGATATCTGTTGATAAGGTAAAAACTTTGCTGTGTTAGCATTTGTTCGTAGTTTAATATGTTACTTAGGTTATAATATGATAAATATTTTTGTTGCGTTTTGTTACATATTACTATGATAATGTTAATTTATCATTGATATGTTATATATATGATATCAAAATATGGGGTAGATTACGTTTTGTGATGTAGTGGCGTAGTGGTCAAGAACTTACGCGGTCATCTGCTAGGGCCCAGGTTCAATCCCAGCAGGGTGAAATTACTTAATGGGGTATTTTTATCAATACTTATTACACTGCTGTAAGGCGTAGAATGATGAACAGTTACCTTATCAATACAATATATTCCCCCGGTTTGATGAGTATTTTTCACCTTGTGCTGTGCTCTGTTTGACCCTACGCCCGAGTGTGGACGGGAAGAGCGTGGCATATCCTGTATGGTGGGTGCTATATTCACTACAGGAAGATTTGTCGCGTTCTTCTTTTAGTCCATCGTAGCGAAGTGGTCAAGCACTTACGCGGTCATCTGCTAGGGCCTAGGTTTAATTCCAGAGGGTGAAATTACTTAATGGGGTATTTTTATTAAAACTATATATATATATATATATATAATATATATATATATATATATATATATATATATATTATATATATATATATTATATATTATATCATATATATATATATATATAGTGTGTGTGTTTGTGTGTTGTGTGTGTGTGTTGCGTGCACATCATTAAGACAAGGACAAAACAAAATATGGATTAAGTCATCTCCGAGGTTTTGTGTGTGTGTGTTGTGTGCGTGTGCGTGTGCCGTGTGTGTGTATGTGCGTGTGTGTGTGTGTGTGTGTGTGTGTGTGTGTGTGTGTGTGTGTGTGTGTGTGTGTGGTGTGTGTGTGTGGGTGTGGGTGTGTGTATATATGTGTGTGTGTCACGCTCGTCCAAAAACAAAAACAACTAAACCAAACAGCAAACAACGACAAAAACAAAAAGAGGAGGGGTTTAGTGACGTTAGAAGAATACTGTGCACTGAATGGCTTGCCTTGTGGCAGTGCCTATCACTACTTGCATGTATGTGTGTATGTGTCATGTATGATTATAAGCTTGCATGTGTATTTATAAAAGTAACTAAGTATGTGTATATGAATGTGTTTTTGTGTGTCTTGTATGCAGCTTATGCAAACATTTATGTATGCAGTGTATATTATTTTATGCATATATGTATGAAAAGATGCATACTTATATTTTAGAAAAAATTAATCATTAAAATAAATATTTAAAAAGTTCTTTATTTAATTTTAATTAAATTTTGAAAATAAAAAATGAAATTCTTTTTATTAATTTTTTTCCCTTTTCTCCAAGATTTTCTTAATCCTAAAATATAAAAAAAAAAATTCTTCAATTTCAATTTCTTAAATTTACTCGCTAATAACTTTGAAGAAATTTCTTCCCCAAACATATTGAACTTGTTCTTCATCGTAAAAATATCAAGAGCAAATATTTCTATATATATATATATATATATATATATATATATATATATATATATATATATATATATATATATATATATATATATATATATATATATATATATATATATATATATATATATATATATATATATATATATATATATAATCTGAAAGACCGCAGGAAGAGATACAAAAAAAAAGAAAAGAAAAAAAGAAAAGAAAAACACTACTCATTAATTTTTGGTTTTATTTATAGCTGAAGGTTGATAATGAATCATCTTGTCAATTTATCTACAAGACCCTCGAAAGAGTAAAGCTTCACTGATCATGGTACAACTCGACTGCTGAAAAGTTACAAGTTAAACATTTACTATAAAGCACTTTTATATATATATATATATATATATATATATATATATATATATATATATATATATATATATATATATATGTATATATATATATTTATAACTATATATATATATATATATATATATATATATATATATTTATATATATATATATATATATATATATATATATATATATATATATATATATATATATATATATATATATATATACCTCGAAAGAGTATAGTTTACTGATCATAGTACAACCCGATATATATATATTACAAGCTAACATGTACAAGACCTTTATAGATCTCACACTTTTTATTTTCTATTTAAAATATAATTTCAATGAAAGGCTAATGTGCTTAACATGAATATGGTGAAGAAAAAAAAACATGCTAAAATTGAAAACAAAATTAGATAAAAAACAAATTTATTACAAATTGAATAATTCAATTATATAAATTATACATTCCATGACGATTAAAAGGTCAATAACAAAACAATGACAAGAATTCATGCAATAACATAATTTATTAACGTGTTTTTCATTTATTTATTATTAATTTACAATTTATATTAATTTATTAATGTATTAATTTATAATTTATTCATTAATTATTATTTATTAATTAATTTAGTTACTTAATAGATTCGGTTTAATGTATAATTATGATGTAAACCGAATTTGTTAAAAACAGTGAAATTTTCTCAACTTCTTCAACTTCTTCAACCGAATTTGATAAATACAAACAAAATACCTTCAATTTCTTCAACTTCAACTTCTACTTCTACAACTTCTTTTCAACTTCAACTTTTCAAACAGTTATTATCTGTCAACATTACGTCATAACGAAATAGAAAATATAACAGTGCCTAAGAAATGACAGTTTAACGAGATAGTGGAAATATTGAAGTTTAAAGGGTGGTTGAGTGGCATCCGCGAACTGACAATTAATAAATCATTTGATCTCTTATGGGAGGCTAGATCAGACGTGCAAAAAAGAGAAGGAAATGAAAATAATAATAATAATAATAATAATAATAATAATAATAATAATAATAATAATAATAATAATAATAATAATAATAATAATAATATTTAATAATAATAATAATAATAATAATAATAATAATAATAATAATAATAATGTTAATATTAACAATAATAATAACTTTAATAATAATAACTTTAATAATAATAATAATAATAATAATAATAATAATAATAATAATAATAATAATAATTATAATAATAATAATCATTTTAATAATCATTTTAATAATCATTTTAATAATCATTTTAACAATTATTTTAATAATAATAATAATAATAATAATAATAATAATAATAATAATAATAATAATAATAATAATAATAATAATAATAATAATAATAATAATAATGAATAATAATAATAATAATAATAATAATAATATTATCTTTAAGTTATTAATATTATTAATAATATTATTAATATTAATAATAATAATATTAATAATAATAATATTATTATTATTATTATTATTATTATTATTATTATTATTATTATTATTAAAGAAGCCAACCTACTGCTTCCCTTTTCTATATACCTAAAATATAAAGAAACCTTTTCGAATTCTTTAATGGAAATGATCATCTTTCTCGTTTCACAACACCCAAATCATTATTATTATTATTAATATTATTATTATTATTATTATTATTATTATTATTATTATTTTTATATATATATATATATATATATATATATATATATATATATATATATATATATATATGCAAATATATAATAATATATAAGAGATAATGTTTAAATACATATATATTTAATATTATATATATATATATATATATATATATATATATATATATATTATATATGTATATATATCACATATATATATGTATATATATATATATATAATATATATATATAATAATAATAATATATATATATATTAATGTATATGTATATGTATATATATGTATATATATATATATTAATAATAATAATAATAATAATATAATATATATATAATATATATAATAATAATAATAATAATAATATATAATATAATAATAATAATAATAATAATAATAATAATAATAATAATATAATAATAATAATAATAATATAATAATAATAATAATATATAAAGAGAGAGGGAGGGAGGGAGGAGATAAAAAGGAAGAGAGATATTATTACATTTCATAAAATTTTAAATACTGCAGTGATAATAAAGTACAGTAACAAGAATTGCCCATATATATATATATATATATATATATATATATATATCTATATATATATATATATATATATATATATATATATATATATATATATATATATATATATATATATGTATATATATATATATATATATATATATATATATATATATATATATATATATATATATATATATATATATATATATATATATATATATATATTTTATAATATATCTATCTGTATATATATATATGTATGTATATATGTATATAATATATATATATATATGTATATAATAATATGTAATAATATTAATATAATAATAATAATATATATATATATATATATATATATATATAATAATAATATAATATAACCAATAACTGTATAATAATAATAATAATAATAATAAATAATAATAATAATAATAATATGAAATGATTAATTATAAATATATATACATAATATATATATAATAAT
>JABUQX010070027.1:30000-35000 GCA_015478945.1 Trachelipus rathkii | reverse complement strand
TATATTTATAATATAATAATAATAATAATAATATATATGCATATATATATATATATATATATATATATATATATATATATATATATATATATAAAGTGGAAGGACAAAATGGGAAGAATTTATATGAATTACTAAAATCATCTTACCTAAATTGTTAAATTTAATCGCCTGACATGAGAGTGAGCGAAGTCCGAGATAACATCTTCAATTTTTATTTCAATATTTCGATGTATGTAGAGGAGGGCAAGTCCAATAAGTCTTTCATCTCCAATAGTATTTCTCAAGTAGGCTTTCAGAAGTCTTAATGTTGAAAAGCTTCTTTCTACTGAAGCATTAAACACGGGTAAAATTGCCAGTATTTGCAACAAGATGTAAATATTTGGAAATTGTGACTGCAAACAAGAAACTAGTCCATCTATTGCGGTTTTTGGGCGACCTGTGCTGTGATGCCATTTCAACTTCCATAAATCCCATTCTGCTTTTACTAAATCTTCATTTGGGCTTTCGAGATCTTCCTTGTAAAATATTACACAATCTTTTATCTTCTCATATGGCACATTACACCCTTTCGGTATGACAAAATGGTATAAAAATGGGTGTGCGATAATAAGTCTGTGGGTAGGAAGTAGGAATGTTGGGTCTGTATTTTTGGAATTTGTTAATTCTTGGTACAGCAATTTCAATACTCAGTTCAGATTCAGATGCGCTTACACATTCTTCAAAAATCAACTGAAATTCTAATGTTGCATTTTCTCTGATGGTTTCAAGTTTAGTTTTAACTAATGGACTTACGAGATTTGTTCCTGACAGCGACGAATTATATAAAATTAATTTAACTTCTGCACTTTATATTATTAACGGATATGATACTTAAAAATTTTTAGTGTCTAGAAAATTTCGGGGGGGGCCATGGCCCCCCTGGCCCCCCCCCTAAATACGCCACTGTATATATATATATATATATATATATATATATATATATATATATATATATATATATATATATATATATATATATATATATATATATATATATATATATATATATACTCTCTATATAGAATCATATCATTATAAAATAATTATGGTTATTAATAATTATAATATATAATTACAATAATAATTCACTCCTACCACGTATAAAATAAATAAATTAACTTTGCAATAAGCATACGTATATTTTCTGTATTTACATACTTATAAAAAAAACTTTACTCTTGTATTATAACAAACAATAATAATTATTATAATATATTTATGACCAATGTTGAGCTGAAGCAGGTTCAGTGAATCGGATCGACAGTTAAAACGTTATCAGGACAAAGAGAAACCGGTTATTATCTCTTTTGCTGTTTGATTAAACAGGATAGCGAACCGGCAGGTAACTCTTATGACAAAGCAGGGGATCTGTTTGTTCAAATTTTGGCAACTCACTACTGCTTATGACTATTGATAATTATATTTATAAAAACTTTTGCAACTACCACTAACTATTATTATTATTATTATTATTATTATTATTATTATTATTATTATTATTATTATTATTATTATTATTATTATTATTATTATTATTATTAATTATTATAGTTAATAGAATTTTTAAGCATTTTTATGAAAATAACATCAATCAATCATAAGCAGTAGTGAGTTGCCAAAATTTTGAACAAACAGCACTCCCCTGCTTGTCATAAAATAGAGTTACCTACGGTCGCTCCTCCTGTTTAATATTGCTGTGGATTCACAAGTAGTTTTGAGCTGGTTACTAACCAGACAAACCAAAGTAAAATCAAAGTTTTTAAAGAATAGAATAAATGAAATGAATGGGTTAATCACTTCCATCAGTAACAAGTACAAAGTAACTGTGTATTTATAAGTATGTAAATACAGAAGAAAATCCTGGTGATTTTTTAAGCCTTCTTTACGTTGATGAGTTACTAGGGGTGAATTATTATTGTATGTTCGTATGTCATTTTGATGTTGGTAAATTCGTCTTTTTATATCTATTGTTTCACCAATATATTGTTTGTTAGATGATTTGCCGGGTATTGTGTAAATTGCAGTTATTGTTGATGTCAAGTTTAGGTTTTAGTATTATTATTATTATTAGGGTATTAGGGTATTAGGGTATTAGTATTAGGGTATTATTATTTTTAGGTAATATTTTTAAGTTCGATGTTTTGTAATTGATGTCTGTATTTACTGTTAATATATATTTGCGTTTATTAAATTCTTGATTGTTGTTTACATTATTATCCTTATTACTGAATATTTTTTTGGCTTTCCCGATGCTTTGGTGTATGATGCTCTTAGGGTAATTTAATTTACTAAAAGATTTTATGATATCATTAATTTCCGCTTCGATGGTGAGATCACTGCATATGCGTAAGGCACGTAATGTTAAGGTTACAATTAAAGCTTTTTTATGAGTAATTTATGGCTAGAATACCAATGCATGTATTTTGCGCAATGTGTCGGTTTTTTTATAGATTGAGAAAATAATATTGTTTGGGTTTTCCCAATTGATTTGCATGTCCAGAAAGGGGACAGTTTTATTAATTGAATCTTCCTTTGTGAATTTGATAGTGGGTACTAAATTATTAATGTAATTAGGAAATTTATCGATATTAAATGTATTTGGGTATATGAACAAAATATCTACGTAGCTTAACCATGTGCAGTTTTTATATTCTGGATATTTATATATGTATTTTTGTTCCAGTAATTCGAGAAATAGGCAGCTTATGATAAAGGATAATAGAGAACCCATACTGAAACCTGATTTCTGTGTAAAGTATTGATTGTTGAAAGTAAAGTGGGAATTTTGGGTTATTAATTTGATCAGTTGTTTTAAATTACAGTATGGGATGTTAAATTACCCTAAGAGCATCATACACCAACGCATCGGGAAAGCCAAAAAAAATTATTCAGTAACAAGAAATAATAATGTAAACAAAAATAAAGAATTTAATAAAACAAATATATATTAACAGTAAATACAGACATCAATTATAAAACATCGAACTTAAAAATAGTAACTAAAAATAATAATACCCTTAAAAAAACTACTAAAACCCAAACTTGACATCAACAATAACGGTGTAATTTACACAATATCCTGCAAATCATGTAAAAAACAATATATTGGTGAAATAGTAGATGTAAAAAGACGAATTTACCAACATCAATATGACATACGAACATACAATAATAATTCACCCCTAGTAACTCATCAACTTAAAAAAGGCCACATGATAGAAACCAGAAACAACACAATAATAAAAACAATAAAAAACCACAAATTCCGTAAATTTTTTCAATCTTACGTAATTAAGAACACAAACAACTTCAATCAAGATAGAGGTAATCATTCCATAGACGACACCATCAGTGAAGTTCTGAAATCATCAAAGTCATGCCGGAATATACTAAATGAAATGGAATGGGTTAAAAATTCAGCAAACGAAACCCAACCGTCCTAGAAACTATTGACAGAGGAAAATCATTCAAGATATTTACTCTTGTGACGTTCCCTGAAAGATGTCGGCTAATATAGTCGATGAAAGCTAGGAGAGGTCATGTAGGGTAAAACTAAAAATCTACTAATTAAATTGTGTATAAATTTTAATATGTTTTAATAAAATATCAAAATAAATAGTGTATAAGTGAAAACCAAAGAAATAATAATTTGAATACATATAAAAAGTGCGTACCAAATAGCATTATTACTTTAATATATATATATATATATATATATATATATATATATATATATATATATATATATATATATATATATATATATATTTATATTATTATTATAACATATATTATTATTATTATTATATTATTTTTATTATATATTATTATTATATTATTATTATTATTATTACATATTATTAGATATATTATTATTATTATTATATATTATAAATTATATTATTATATATATTATTATTATATATACATATAATATATATATTACATATATTATTATATATTATTGAGTTATTATAATATATATTCTAAAATATTACAAAAATTCTTATTATATTATATTTATATATAATAGTTATTATTATATTATACATATATATATATACATATATATACATATATTATTATTATTATATATATATATATATTATTATTATTATTATATATTATTATATATATTATATATATATTATATTATTATTTATATTATTACATACAGGCTATTACAAACATACATATTACATATATTATTGAAAGAAAGAGTATAGCATAGCTATTATATATATATTATATATTATATACATATATATATTATTATATTATTATTATTATATATTATTATTATTACATATTACATATATATATATATATATATATATATATATATATATATATATATATAGAGTGAGAAGAAGAAATATATATATATATATATATATATATATATATATATATATATATATATATATATATATATATATATATATATATATATATATATATATATATATATATGGCAGGGGCGTATATTGTGTCTGGTGCACACAAAGAGCAACAGGCAGTGCACACAAAGAGCAACAGTCACAGGCGTCGCCAAAAACCACACACACACTAACGTGAACGGGTATTGCTTACACACACTACCCGTGTGCAAGACGCACAGGACCGAGGGCTTAGTGAAAAACATCTCATGAAAGAGGCTGACAAGCGTAATGGACGCACATGGTCTTTGACCATCTGTACGTACGTGCCTTCGGCACGTGCGTATACCTAGAATACACCCACTTAATGTATGTGCGTGACTTCGTCACGTACGTACACAAAAAATATGTGATGGACGAACACGGTCTCCGACCGTGTGCGTGTGTACGTGCTTCTGGCTCCTACATACCTCACGAAAATCGTCACGTCACAGGTTTCGTTTTGATACTTATTACTACTGATGATATCTCAATCTTAATAAATGACAAAAATGCAGTCTCTATCACGTAAAGCTGTAGAAA
>JABUQX010070027.1:20000-22500 GCA_015478945.1 Trachelipus rathkii | reverse complement strand
TTTTACAGTAAGAGAACAGTAAAAAGAAATCACAAATAATTAATTAAGAGTAAACTGTGTTCTGTAAAAAATTTCGAAAACCCTTAACCAAGAAATTATATCCAGACATTATATCTGATATAATATTACTAATAAAAAATTATACCAATTGATGAAATAATCAGAAACAGTTTCCACAAATAATAATAGTGATAACAGTTTAGATTAAAAAGGAAAGCTGCTGTTTCAGCTCTCTAGAGCTACATATAAAAAGCACATAAAATCAAGGGCAACTTCAAAGTATCTCAAACTAATAATTAAATGGTTTATCTGTGATTTAGTGTAACAAAAAAAATTATTTATACTGTATGTATTGAAATAAATTGTAAAATAAATTTGTTTTTCAAATTAAGGGCAAGATCCCAAGATCCAATTTTGGGCTGGGGCTGACCCCAATTTTCACCCCACCTAAAAATGAACATTAAAATCGGAATTTTTCAGCCGATTTTTTGGACTATATAAACACCAAATGTAGCTTTTTTTGCCCTCTAAAACGTTGATTTTTCCGGTGTTTTCTGTGACTGTAGTCAATTTCTTCAGAATTTTAATTTCAAAAATCATGGAAATCATGTTTCTGCTGCACATTCTCGAACGCAACTCCAGATTTTTACAAAAATGACTTCAAACTTTAATATGCATTAGATAGGTCCATTATCTAAAAAAGTACAGAAGTACTGTTTTCGATTTTTTGAGTTTTGTGCTCAGCGTCCACCAATTTCCAAACCCATTTTTTTTTTTTTTGAATTTTGAAATGAAAAAATTGCGATAATTTTTTCCTGTTAGGGCGAGTGGATGAAATTTTCAGGCATATGTAGCGGGAAAGATGCATTTCTTTTTTACTTAGATTAATTTTTGTGTATACTGAAAAGAAATTTTAAAAAAATTTTGAAATTTTTTTGGAAAATTTGTTCCAAGAAAAAAATTCAAAACTAATACATATACAAAGAAATAATCTAAAGTAAAATTGTGCAACCTCCCCGACTACATAAGCCCGAAAATTTCAATCCACTTCGCCAGAACAAAAAAAAATTTATCGCAATTTTTCATTTCAAAATTTTAAAAAAAAAATGGATTTGGAAATTGGTGGACGCTGAGCACAAAACTCAAAAAATCGAAAAAGTACTTCTGTACTTTTTTAGATAATGGACCTATCTATGCATATTTCAAGTTTGAAGTCATTTTGTAAAAAATTCTGGAAGTTGCCTCCAAAAATGTCAGAAAGCATGAATTTTCTATGAATTTTGAAAAATTGAAAATTCTGAAAGAATGACTACAGTCACAGAAAAACACCGGAAATCAACGTTTTAGAGGGCAAAAAAAGCTACATTTTGGTGTTTATATAGTCAAAATCGGCTGAAAATTCCGAATTTTATGTCCATTTTTAGGTGGGGTGAAAATGGGGGCCAGCCCCAGCCCAAAATGCCCAAAATTGGATCTTGCCCTTAAGTTTCCATACTCATCAAAATTAAATTCTTTTTAGAATTTAATATTGGCCCACTCCCAGTGTTAAAAAATATATGTGTTGTATAATATATATTATGTACGTTATAAAATATATATTATTTCAGTTTTTTTTTAATCGCTTTTTTTCTATTTTTTTTATTAATTTAGTCACTGAAAATTGACGATTGGAAATAATACTTTTGTTTAATATAAAATTAATGAAAAAGGAAGTTTAATTTTTTTTTATTCAACTTATTATAAAATAACATTAAAAATAATTGAAATTAATAAAAAATAATGACATTAATAAAATTTTAAGTAAATGACTCAAAAAAAATATCTTTTGATCACATTTCACTTTTCTTTTTTCTTTACTTATAAATGAGGGTCCGCCCAAAAAAGTCATATTGAGATGGCAAAAAAGGATGCAAGCCATGACTAAATATATTTTGGAGTAGCACTCCAGACTCTTTATAAAATCTATGGAGCAAAGACTGCTGTATGTTCTTTGCTCTGCCTAAAATTTGGGCATTAAAATAAACAAAATTTCTTATAAAAGATCATCAACAACAGTGGCCGCTGTAAACTATAAAATAATCACAAACTTAAAAACCCGTTTTACATTTTTGTTTGAGGATAAAACCAAAAATAAGAAATTGGCCTAGGACCTCTACTCCATGTCTTGTCAAGAAGGCCAAATATATTAAGTAAACCTAGAAAAGGACTTATATATATATATATATATATATATATATATATATATATATATATATATATATATATATATATATATAACTGAACCTGAAAATATAATAAACACTGAATAATTCACCAAATCTGTCATTGTTGCCAGATACTGCCACACAATACTTTGAAGTTTGGTAAATAAATAGTAAAATATTTATATTATCCTGGTGTATTAAAATAAGTTCAAAAAAGTTGAAAAAAATTAAATTTCATAACCTTTTTATTCAAAAAAAGCAAATTTTTAAAAAATCCATAATAATTGTGCCAGTAC
>JABUQX010070027.1:12500-15000 GCA_015478945.1 Trachelipus rathkii | reverse complement strand
TCTAAGTTAATTTATTTAATGTCTCCTTTTGAAAGTTTGGAGTAGTAGCACCCCCATTCCGTTCGTGTTGGTCATTTTGACCAACGCGATTTTTACCTGCCCTTGACCTTTTTTTGACCGCGACCTTTTTGGCCTTGACCTTTTTGGGCAACCCGAAATTTTTTGGAAAAACTCCTAAATTTTTTGAGAACGCCAAATTTTTTTGAGAACCCTAATTTTTTGGCAACCCAAATTTTTTGAGAACCCTAAATTTTTGGCAACCCTAATTTTTTGGCAACCCTAATTTTTTTTGGCAACCCAAATTTTTTGAGAACCCTAATTTTTTGGCAACCCTAATTTTTTGGCAACCCTAATTTTTTTCGGCAACCCTAATTTTTGCAACCCTTCGAAGAAGGGTTGCGCCAAACGGTTGCGCAGCAACCGTTGTACGCCCCACCCTAATTTTTTTTCGACCAACCCTTTTGGTATTCCATGGGTCAATTTTTGGCCCACCCTAATTTTTTGGCCACCGCTTTAGGGGCTTAGCCCTTTTTTGAAGTTTACCTTTTTTGGTCTTGACCTTTTTTCGAAAGATTCCCAGATACCATGGGTCAATTTTGGCCACGCTTAATTTTTTGGCCCACTCGTGTCCCACCATCCCATATTTTTCGTATCCTAACTTTGAAACGTATGTATGAATGCTATCCTCACTTGAAACACCTACACACACACACACACACACACTACACACACACACACACACCACACCAACACACACACACACACACACACACTTAACTTAATTACAGCACAATTGCACTATGAACACTTACCGCTCACGCACATGAGATACTTACACTTAATTTACACTTATACACCACGTACACACACACTACGCAACCCTTTGGTCTCGCGTGGTTGCAATTTTGGCCGCACGCCTAATTTTTGGCCATCCCTAAATTTTTCGGCAACCCTATTTTTTCGGCCAACCCTTTTGTATTCCAGGGTACAATTTTAACGACACCACACACACACACACACTTACACTTATACATACCATTCACTATGACACTGTATTACCGCCAGCGCATAGATACTTAAACTTTAACATTTTACAGCTATACACACGTACAAAGCACAGCTGCCAACCCTTTGGTCTTCCATATGGGTATTTTTTGGCCCCCTAATTTTTGGCCAATCCTATTTTCGGCAGCCCTATTTTTTCGAACAACCCTTTGGTCTTCCAGGGGGCAAATTTTTGAGAACCCAAATTTTTCCGATCAACCCTTTTGTATTCCAGGGTACAATTTTGACATTGTATCTTTTTCAACTTTGAAGGTTCATCTTTGACGACTCAGATTTATTGATGGTTCACTTTGATGGTTTTCCAATCACCGTAAAGAGTATCTAGTGATGTTCTATTAAGTGTTCTATGAGTGCCAGGTGAGTTCCAATGAGTGCCAATGTGAGTGCGCAATACGAGTGCCAATGAGTGACAAGTGAGTGCCAATGAGTGCCAAGTGAGTGCCACATAGTGCCAACTGAGTGCCACATTGTGCCAACTGAGTGCCACTTTTTTCAAGCCTTTTCTAGCCTCCCCTGAGCCTAGAATAGCCCTATTATGGGTGTCTACCCCTAGGTTATAAGGTATGAAGGAATTCGATTGGTGTATATTTACAAGTTGCTAGAACTGCTTCCTACTATGAGTTTAGTATTTTTCAACCATTTATAGCCTATATAAATATATATATATATATATATATATAGAATATATAATATATATATATATATATATCTATATATATTATATATATATATATATATATATATACTAATAATATATAATTATATATATATAATATATATAATATATATATAGTATATATATATATATATACTTTGCACACACACCCTACAACACAATACCCTAATGACACTTATACCACACATTCACTATGACAAACTTATACACACTATGACACTTATAAGCACTTACACTCTCCATAGACACTTATCACTAACCCATATACACTTACACTCCGCACTCCCACCACAGACACTTTCACTTACATACATACACACTTATAACACTTATAAGCGCTTACACTAGCGCATAGACACTTACATAGCCCATAATACACTTACAACTCACACACACACAGCTACACTTACACTTACCACTTCACACTCGATATTTGATGGCCTTGCAACTTTGATGCCTCAGTCATTGAATGCCTCCCAAAAAAAAGCCAAAAAAAAAAAATTTTTTTGGGGGGGAAAATGGCCCCCCTCAACTTTGTTGGATTGATGCCGCAGCATTGATACATTTTTCTAACCTTTTCTAGCCTTTTCTACCCACATCATAGAA
Organism: Trachelipus rathkii; assembly: GCA_015478945.1. Classification (NCBI taxonomy): domain Eukaryota; kingdom Metazoa; phylum Arthropoda; class Malacostraca; order Isopoda; family Trachelipodidae; genus Trachelipus; species Trachelipus rathkii. The sequence goes on along the minus strand of JABUQX010070027.1, from coordinate 12,653 downwards.
CAGAGCTCGTTAATATTAATGTCTTCCCCCTAGTTCATAAGCGTATACGCATCAGGGCGCCGGCATGCGCCTCCGCGCAAGGCCCTGACAACCCCGCACGGCCGCAGGTGCGACCCGCCGCGTCCCGTCCGCGCGTTTCCCCGAACGCCGCGT
>JABUQX010070026.1:20000-45643 GCA_015478945.1 Trachelipus rathkii | reverse complement strand
GAGAGAGGATTTAATATGATATGTATAGTGGGTTATATATACCCCATTCACCGACATATCAAAAGCATAATAGTTAAGATATCAAAACCAAAACACGTTCACTATCTGTTTTTTGAACATACTCAGGAAATCTTAGGCTCACTTTCTTAATTGATTATACAGTGGCACCTACGTGGTCTTATAAACTTTCCAATTCAGAGTATACGTAATAATATATATATATATATTAATATATATATATATATATATATATATATATATATATATAGTATATATATATATATATTATATTATATATATATAATATTAAAATATTATATATATTATATAATATATATATATAATATATTTAATTATATATATATATATATAGTATATATATATATATATATAATATATATATGTATACGTGATTTGTATGTTGCTTGTTGTGTGCGATGTGTGCTTGTGTGCGTGTGTGTGTGGATTGTGCTTTTGTGTGTGTTGTATGTGTTTTAGTGTTAAAACTCTTTTATATGGCGTGTAGCTTTGATCAAGATATAAGCAGGATAACGCCATGAAAAAAGAAAAAAGAAAAGAAAGAAAAAATTAAACAATAGGACATAATAGGTGGAAGGTATTACATTAAGAATTTAATAGCTATATTATTATATATATATATATATATATATGACTATATATATATATATATATTATATATATATATATATATCTATATATTATATATATATATTATATATATATATATTATATATATATATATATATATATAATTATTCTATATATAATATATATATATATATATATATATATTATATTATATAATATATATATTAAGGTGGGCTGTATTTTGAAACAAAAAGTTCAGTAGTGCCTACTATTAACGGCTTTTGATGTAACATAATATCATTTATGACATATAGTAATCATATAAAAGCAGCAGTGGTATGATATACATTATATATTAAATAGTCGTCCCACTTGACCTTAGGGCAAGATCCAATTTATGGGCATTTGGGCTGGAGGCTGGCACTATCATATTTCACCCCACCTAAAAATGTAGTACATAAAATTCAGTAATTTTCAGCCGATTTTTTGACTATATATAACACTTCAAAAATGTGAGCTTTTTTGCCCTCTAAACGTTGTTTTTTCAGGTGTTTTTCTGTGACTGTATAGTTTATATCATTTTTATTTATTTTTTTTTTTTTTTTTATTTTTTTTTTTTTTTTTTTTTTTTATTATCAGGAATTATCAATTCTTATCAATAAATTCATGATAATATATCATGATTTCCTTGACATTATTTGGGAAGGCTATACACTTCCAGAATTTTTTACAATAATGACCTCAAACTTGAAATATAGCCTAGATAGGTCATTTATCTAAAATAGTGCAGAAGTACTTTTTCGATTTTTTGAGTTTTTGTGCTCAGCGTTGTCCTATCTATATTTTCTATATCGCTCATTTTTTTTTATTTTTGAATTTTGATATGAATAAATTAAGCGGTATATATGAATTTATTTTTTGTATTCTGTAGTACGATAGTGAATGAAATTTTCAGGTGACTTATGTAGTCGTGAAGGGATAAAGGTGCACATTTTTTACTTAGATTATTTCTTTGTATATACATTGTATTAGTTTTTGATTTGTTCTTGAAACAAAAATTTTTCACAAAAAAAAATTTATCATAAAATATTTTAATAAAAATTATTTTATTTTATATATATATAAACAAAAAATATTATCTAAGAAAAAAGATGCATGCTTTCCCGGACTTACATTTAGCCCTTATGAAAAATTTCATCCACTTCTACTTGAATACAGAGAAAAAAATTATTATTTATACTAAATCGCTTTCAATTTTTCATTTCATAAAATTCATATAAATAAATAAAATGGCGTTTAGGAAAATTGTGACGCTGAGCACTAATAACTTCATAAATAAATCCGAAAAATTAGTCTTCTAGTACTTATTTAGAATATATGGTACGGCTATCTATGGGGCATATTTCCAAGTGATCTATGTAAATAGTCATTTTGTAAAAAATTCTGGAAGTTGTGCGTTCGAAGAATGTCAGCAGAAACATGAATTTTCATGAACTTTGAAATAATTGAATAAATTCTGAAAAGAATGAATACAGATTTACAGTAGAGATACAGACCCCTCCGAGAGAAATGCATGTAACGTTTTTGATGGGCAAAAAAAAGCTTACATTTTTGAAAGTAAGATTATCTAACTAATAAGATCAACCAAGCACACCTAAATCGAGAACTGAAAATTCGCGAATTGAATTATGTACCATTTTTTATGAATCGGGGGAAAATGGGAGGGCACACGCATTTCCTATGAGTCCAAAAAAAGTAAACAAACAATTCGCGAATCTATAGAACCTGCTTTATTATAAAATTTTTTATCAGGTAAAACATCTAAGTATTTTTCGGGAGATATGATATGGTGAAAAAATATGTTGTCACTCATGAATATACATTGATATTACTATCTCGAGAAAGATCAGAAAGCAGACTATCTCTTCATACAGACATAACGTAGGGAGACAGAGATACTAAAGTTGTCTCTAAAATCGATCGAATATGATATTTATACTAAAGGTAATCTAACTATTTCAGTTGTAACACAAGCGATGGATCGAGTTTGCGGTTCTTGTAGGTCTCTTACCAAAAACGACGAGGTATTTTTTGAGCGAGTGACTAATCGTTCCAACATAAAACTATGAATAACCCATTCTCGCGATCGCTCAACGAGACAACTGCTCTCTCAATCTAGTAATATAGCTATATTTTTTAAGAGACATATTTATATATTGACTATTTTCAGTTTGACAGTTACTATAATTATTAATCAAAGTATGATAATAACACAAGAAATTCTGTTAAGTAATGTGTTTAATAATCGCATGCTATAAGACCCTTTCCTCGAATGCTACAGATATACTACCCTAGGCTAAGACTGACCGAACTTGTGAAAGGTATATTATGGAGCGTGATCGAACTGCAAGGTCTCATTCTAAAAGTAGTTATATAACGCTAATCAGATATAATATGTTACAATAGAGAAGTCAGTGAAGAGCTTTACTACAATTATTTGGATCAGGTTGATTTATATATAGTTTACTCACTTAGAATAAAATCAACTAATTCTGTGCATTATTTTAGAGTTACTCGAGTGATAGAGATGTCTATATAATGACTGTAATAGAGTTTTTCAAGACTTCTAGTAAAAGATAGGTCATAGGTTTTCCTGTACTGTATATTTGTATTTAATGGTTTCGAGTCTTAGAAAGTTTGATGCATGAGGGAGGCCTGGCGATCAAACATAAATTATTTATGACATATATATTTTAAAAAAAAGACCATAAAATGCTAGCAGCTGCAGAAAGTAAAATATTTATGTCATAAAAATGTACAGAATGATCATAAGTTTTAATAATGAGGTGAGCTAATACTGTAGTATTATAGGGTTAAATGAAATCTACTACCTAATTTTAATTTTATTATATAACTTAATAGTATAATTGGTAAAATTCTTTTCTGATGTAGAGTCTCGAATAATTAATAAATGTAATAAAAATATTCGCAATTATAGTTATAAAGATTTATATAGATAATACATTTTTTTTTTGCATGCAATTTCTTATAAAGAATGAAATCTATCATAGTCTTAGTCAACAATATTAGGTTTTTCTAATTTGATGCTTTCATTATTTAATATATATATATATATATTTAAATATACATCACATTTTTTAAATTTATAATAAGTAGCCTGTTCAGAGGTGTCTAAACTTAAAGTATACTTATAAGCTCACAGTATTTTATTAAACACTTCTGAAATTAAATTTACGAAAAGATTAACATCCAATAGAATTAGATAAGTGTCAATGAATCCAAATAAAACTAGATTATCTTAGAGTCATCCACAATGTTGTTCTTATCAACTTTATCGCAGATACTTGATCAAGATAAGCCTCTTTTTCATTATCTAATGACCTATATAGGAAATACTATTCAGTAGTGCCTATGTTGAATATGTTTTAAATTATTTTGAAATAATGCTTGGTGAAATATGCTGTTTGTATTATGGATCAGATGGTACCAAGTGATCATATACAAACAGTAATCGGAAACTTCGAACATTTAAGCCGAAGCTGTGGCAGGTAAATATGCATAATTAATATGATATCAAATTAATAATCTATATATATATCATATCTACATATTGGTGTAGCTGATTTACAGCTAACATTTACAAGATTATATATCTCATCTATAATCTTTTTTTCAGTATCAATAAGTGATCAATGAGTGGTTGGTAGCATATAGCAATCGCTTTATTCTGTATTAGTGTACTTTCAACTTAATAAATTAAAGAGATAATAAATGCAAATGTTATTAGATATAATAGTACCTACTAGTAATTATAATATATATATTATTATAGATTATTGGCATCATCCTTACCATATACAAACTATTATAGTACTATATATAATATCATTATTTAGTAATACCAACAAAAAGATATTGATGTTTAAAGCGTTCTATTGACAAGGGTTTGGATGATTAATATTATGTGAAAACTAATCTGATTTACCCTACTATCAAACAAAACTTTCAGAATAGTTAAGAAGATATAGATAGTAATAATATTATAGAAAAAGAAATGATAGGCATGAAAGATAGCGAGATAAAGTGTTTGATAAATAACTGGCTATTGATTTCGATTGGATAAGTAAGAGATGACATATATAATACTTCAAAATCTCATGAAGTGGATATGGCATATATCACACGTCTACAATACTGGAAAGACCATTATACGTTTATCAGAATTTGAGAATTATTAATTTTAAGTATTATATATATGCTCATGATACATTGTTATTTATAAATGGTAGGTAATTTATTTTACATAACAGTTATTCTAGTAGATAATTCAGTTCACAACTTTGCTAAACTTAATTTGTTTAATAATAACACGTTATAATTTCTATTTATTTACAGAGACTTTATTACTATCTTGACTCTACTATTATTTACACTCAGAGGAGCGGAAAAAGGACTATGATTATCGCCCATGAATCTATAATGAGAGTTTGTGGTACGGTAGACAAATTGGAAAATAGATTATTCTGGTGAAGGTATAAAGATGGAACAAATGATAGAATAACTTAGGTCATTATAGAATATGGTATTACAATTAGATATTATAGTAAGATTTGTTCTTCACTATAAACCATTACATATATACATGATATCTTCTTCTGCTCTAAATGATGGTAGCTACATATAACTATTGAGGCATTCAGTTTATATATATGACTAGGGATGGCCACATAACGAAAGGTCCTACTGATAAATTTTGCTAGGGTCTCAATTGTCTCGAAACTAAAATGGGAAACTAGTGTCTGAATGAGGAGTGTATATAATATAATTTAATTAAACGGTAATAATATGTAATATTTAGGTATTTGTAATTTTAATAGATAATTATAGAAACTTTAGGTACAGTCTTTCAAACTGACCAAATCACCTATGTCAATGCTGCTATTTGATATGGCAGTTTGAGCTGTCTATGACTACGAGATTTACTGGTGATCGTAATATTGGTGAATAGACGTTAGTAGGTAGACATTGGCTCAGCACGACAGTAGGTTGCTACCGTGAGCAATAACTGTTCCATTCTTGTTGGCTTTACATTGCTCCAGAACTCTAATCACTGTCTATCATTAATGCTCTTTAGTAAAACTACTCTAAGTAAGTAGTATAACTTGATAATGATTGCAGAATTTTTAGTAATTGTATTATTTTCTTAAGTTGGTTTTCGCATAAAGATTAATAAATAAGATTGACTGATGGTAGTCATGGATACATATTATATTTCATATTTGATTCATTAACTAGAGTCAATAAAGTTTCCAGATATAAAATGTATAAAGGAGATATTTGCTTAACATAAAATATTAAACAACAATTAGTTATTATCGCACATGGTTGAATAATATATTAGTAGCATATTACGTATTTAGCTGAAATGAAAAAGTAGGAAGTTAGTAGTAATAGTAAGAACTGTTATATATATAAAATTGCTAAATATTAACTGCTTTTATTACGAAATGTTACTTAGTGAATAGATGATTTGTGAGGAAGGTGAAGGGCCTCGTAGTGTTGAAAAGTGCACCGCGTGCGAATAGCAACACAACCATTACGAAAAAGAGCACTCGATAGATCCTTTCCGGTTTGGGCCTTTAAATTATGATGCCCTCACACTTTTTTTTATCAATTTTTTTTACTACACTCTTATTAATGAATAAAAGGTCTTGTGTACATGCGCATATTTTTATAATAGCTTTAAAAATAATATCATTATAAAAATTTTTATACTAGAGCACTCACGTTTATCCTGGGAGTTGTTCTAATATGACCCGAGAATTTTTAACTCTCATGAGAAAAAAAGAACAAACATATTCTATTCCTATTCATATTTAAATAATAGTAATGCAATTCAGAAGAAGAAAAATTTCGAATATGTCATAATATTTTAGGTTAATATCTTTATAATAATTTATAGTATTCTCATCGAATTACCGACCATAGTCAAAATGTACCAGAAAGGCGATATATGGCTAGTTAGAAATCCAGACCTAGAAATCAAAGAATTATTGTTAGCGAGCTTGTCTGAACAAGTATCATAAGTCTAGCAGATAATAATCGTAGGATGGATTAATTAGAACCAAATTAGATCCCGAAAATGGATTGAAAAACGTTTGTCTCAAAAAGTTCAAAGGCATTTCTTTCACTTACTAAGACTTGTGTGCGAATATCACGGTAAAATGTTGGTTCCTTATACCCAAACGTATGTAGTCTGAAATTCTCGTCATTGTCCTTGTAAATAAAGTAAAGTTGCCCAAAAATTCTGCTAATTTAGTATACCGGTTTAGGAAAGAGCTAATTTCTATAATGTAGATTGGTACAAATTTTTTTTTGATGCATTAGGATTTCCTTTCTTATGTCTATTTGTATCGATTATAGTAACGATAATCGTAAATGATATTTACTATAGCATTATTCAACTCTAGATCATACCATATATATAAATTTACTATATGATAACTGAATGAAATAATTCACTGGCATTTATATTCTTAGACTATAATATTTTACAAAGACAAATGACAAATTTCTAGACTAGTGTTTATAGGAATGCCAAACTTTACTCACTGGCTATTTGATACTCACATATATATATGATTCTTTATTCTATATCACCTTCATTTTATAATAGTTAATTTGGTGAATAAACTATTATTATGATATATATCAGAGCATATAAATATTTCATTATCGTAGCTTCTATTAATCTCTCAGATGATAATCTTAAAACTTTATATACCTGATAAAATCTATACTACCTTTTTTCTGAACAAATGAGATTTGTGGTCAGCTGCTAGTTACTAGAAAAATATTAATATATTGAGGACTAGTCATTCATGTAGCTTATTAAAATTTATTTAACAACTCATCTTATCTATACAGTTATAAGTTATGACTAAAATAAATCATGTATAATTTAAAGAAGCTGTTTTGTGTTTGAAGAAGGCCTAATTTTGATTGGGGAATTGTGAGGTTACCTAAACACCAAATTTAGTGAATATAAGGTAAATAGTATAAATAAGTAAAATTTTATTATAAAATTATATATTAATATTATATATCACGTCAATTCTCTTAAATAATAATAATAATAGATTATTATTATTATAATAAATGACAGTAAATTACAATAATTTTATGTCAATAGATTTGTTATTTCAAAGTTTTGTATAAAATTAAAAAAAGGTGTATAAGATATCCTAAGGTATACCTCTTTCCTTTTATTTTAGTGATTTGCAGGGTAGCATAACTAAAACACGGTCTATTCATAAATATAACTGGGGTTGGCTGTGATGCCGGCATATCTTGGGGAAGACTACTCGAAGCCTTTCAACACTCATCGCTGTAGTTGCACAAAGGTGGTTTCTTTTCAGACTTTGGAGCAATTACAATTCATCTACCCCTATGCGGCTATTAACTATAATTTGCTTTGTCACCTCTAACTATCCCTTTTAAATTCACTATCACTCTATAATGGATTCAAATTTTAAAATTTTAGATTTCGAACATGAGCCGGATCTCCATTTGTTGGAATCTTTGTATATATGGCACCACAAACCCAAGTTAAATGACCTAAAAAAAAAAAAGAGTTCAGCTTTACGTATACATTTCATACTGTAGCCAAACAACTATTTACAAGACTCTTTAGCCTTGTTTCAATATATACTGGGTATACTGTAGCCGCGCCACGTCTCTTTCCGTGTGGGCTTTTTTGACCCACATCGTTTTCAATCGCCTATAACTATTTTTTCCTTGGGACGATTTTTTTAATATAATGTTGTATGTACCTTGGTGCCAGCGCATTTATTTTTTTTCATACAATTACAATTCTGACAATTTCTTCCTTGAATGCTATTTTCATAATTTTGTTCTTATATACTTATTATTTATTTATTTTATTTTTCTAATTGAAGAGAAATAGTTATATTTTTTATTATTCATCCTGAAGGATAAAAAAATTTAATTCATAACTATCTAAAATAGCTTTGTCGCGAATGGGAGATTTCAAAATAGAGTATAAAGATCATCGTGGGTCGATTTGGCTCCACGCGGATTACGCGAGGGTTAAACATTTTTATAAGATCAACATAAAACGGGAGCTTTTTGTTTTACTAATTCTCATATTTGAGGTTCATCCGAATAGTCGGTCTTTCGTGCAAAATAGATTTTTGTATTATAAAAAGAATGTTTAGTTTGTTTTTGGTCCTTCTTAGCTGTCCATAATATAGTTATATACGTTATACTCTTATATAATCTATACTATATATAAACATAATATATTATCTATATTATAATACTTTATATATATATAATATATTTATCTTATAATATATTTTATTATCATATATATTATATATATATATAATAGTTATAATAATATTATACTTATAATTATAATAATATATAATATTATAATTATTATATTATATATATTTTTATATATATATATATAATAACTTATATATAATAATATATCTATATATTTAAATATGCTATATATATTATCATGTCCATCACTAATATATATTATATATATAATATATATATGTAAATAAATAATAGTTATATATTATATATATATATGTCAATATACTATTATATATATAATATAATAATCAAATTTATTGAGTACTAGTTATTATATATTTACCTTTGTTATATATATACCATTATATATATAATATTATATTATATTTTAACTATTATCTATCTAATTCTATAATATATGTACTATATTATCGAGGGTAATAATACTGGTTAATATTAGCTTGAGTAAATGTTTATATCCTAAGTTATACTTATATAGTTATATATATGTTATATACTACTAAAATTTATATACTATATTATATACTATTACTATTCCTATATATTTATACTTTTTATAATTTGGGTTATAAAGTAATATATAATATATATATAATATAATATGTATTATATATATATATATAATATATAATTTATTTTTATATTACTTTATATATATATTATATTATAATATAATTATATAATAATATAATTATATAAATAGTTTTATATTTATTTGGGGTTATCATTATATGACATTCTTAAACTACGTTATATTTTATATTATGCTGTTTTGATATAACCCTTATAAAAGATTCAATTAGTTGACTTATATTTTATATATAGTATATATATATATATACTATTCTATATATATATATATATATATATATATATATATATTATATATATATTATATATATTATATATAAAATATTATCTAAATATATATATATATATATATATATATTATATATTTATATATATATATATATATATATATATTATATATATATATATATATATATATATATATATATATATATAGTGAAAATTAAAGGTGTAGGGACGGTCATGTAAGACATTTGCATGTATGTCATAGTGTGATGTACACCTATGTACGAGGCAAACTTGCAAACCTCACCCGTGTACATCTCTTGCGATCATTGGTGAACCTTTATATAACTGCCCTTGTAACTAAGCAAATTCATATCATAGAAGAAACAGTTAAAGCATCCACCCCCATTGGTGGAAGTGCAAAAGATTTTAATGTTATTGCTGGGTCTGCGAAGGAAGAAAACCCAAGCATTAAACGGGATTGTGTGCCACCGCTTCTTAGCGAGAGGTGTCTTGATAGAGGTAATCGATTTTCCACAGTGTGATTTCAATGTTTAGATTATTGTGGATGATCATAATATACTGTATTAACGAGTATTGAAGTTTAATTATATGTCGATCTATTGTACCTATTGCCACAAAATCATTTACCTCATTCATTGATAGTCAAATGGTCAATTATCATTTTTGAATTGCTTATAGTGACAGATCTATCATTTACACATATCATATTGATTTATGTATTCTAATTAAAAGACTTTTGAGTATCTCGGTTTATATTTTTTTTTTTGAACCCTACGAGTGACTAAAATTTAATTACTTTTAATTTAATAACCCCCCCCCTTGATCTAGAGTCAGAAATCTTAAAAAAATTAACTGTGATATTCAAAAGTTTTCCCATCAATGTGTGTTTGAAACTACACAAACGGTGCATAAGCAAATATGATCTGTCTAAAACTTGGTGCTAAACTCATTTGTGTAACGTGCAAGAAATAATTCTGTAATTTGAAAAAGTGATAAGTTTCAACTATATAAGTAGAAAAAAAGTCGTTACATAAACAAACAGACAAATCAAAAATACCCAAAGCGTCAACACGTTTACGACGAACCCAACAACGCTTTCGAATTAGGTTTAAAATAGACGCGTAAGTTGCAACAAAAGTCCTTTGTTCGATCTAAAAATCCATGGTCGCAAAAAAAACTCTTCACGAACAAAATCAAGTGTTGCAAGACTTTTCCCACTATAGGGAGGAGGGAGTAGAAGTGCGACATTCCCCCAGAACCTGCTCTTTCCCTACGGGAAGCGAACCCCATTCCTTCTTCCCAAACGCCAAGTCTTGATCACGAGGTCTTTCAAAACTCGCGCTCACAACACAACAAAAACAACCAGAAGAAGTCGTCTTAGAGAATACAAGTCTCCCCTGAAAAATTATAGCCACTTAACCTCGAGTCAACTCCCTTTCGATTCTTATGATGTCATCAGTTGGCTTAGTGCTACGAATGCAATATTCAAACTAAATCATCTTGACGTACCCATGAAAGAGTCGCCTGTTAGCTTTAAATTCTATCAACATCTTGGTTTTGAAAAATCAATTTCATTGAAAGAGCAATCTTATAGTTACCTTGGCACGACATTGAAGAACACTTATTTACCAGCACGAGCAAACGAATTAGAATGTATTTAAAAAGGGATGCAACCGAGATGAACTCCCAACGTGAACTTCCCTAATCAGAGTGAAAAAACGTTTTAGGTCATCCAAATGTTGATTTATTGGTCGAAAACTGTCCCAACTCTGCCATTGAATTAAATTCCTCGAGACTTTCCCCGAATGTACAAATAGCTTATACACGCTCACTGAACAACATTAAGACATCCATAGATGATCATAGTGGCTGATGATTATTTAACAAATTTCATCCGAAAAGAAAGGAATTTTCCAACGCCCGTTGAACGAAAATTATTGGGGAAAAGTAAATCTAATGCGAGAGAGGAAAGGCTTCCTCGACGCTGACTCCCAAAACAGAGAGAGTCACTCATATAGAGAGGAACGCCCACTTGACCCCTCCCATCACAATCATGAGAAAGATATCCAGCCAGCTGGCTAACTGATGAGCAGTGAAAGAAATGGCTGAGTCAATCAGGTTTGCTTGTGCAAGAAAGAAGAAACACCCACCGAAGACAGAAACACGAGACGAGGACGTAGTCAGTCAGACAATCGAGATACGAAACAACGCCTATGATAATGCTATGACGAGTATTGTTACTTATCATTCTCGCTTTTTTACATGAAGCTTATACGACTGTGAATCTGAGGATGTCCCCTCTACCCTACTTTTCTTCGCTAAGGCGGAAGCAAATGCCTCCCAAAATGCCAACACGTAGGGCGGGAAACGCCTGACTCGACTGCTCTCCTTCCAAATCTGCAGACAGTCTGGAAAATTAACCAATCTCAAAAGAGAAAGTCATCATTCCACCTGAAGAGTATTCATAAATAATGATGAGAAAACTAAATGCAAGAATGATGAATGGAACTTGAAACAAATACTGGAAAATCATGAACATCAAATATAGAAAATATAGACAAAGATGTCTGAAAATGATGTCATACTACTATTACACTACTACACTACTAACTACTACTAACTACTACTCTTTATATAATAATCATAATAATAATAATTAATATAATATAATATCTAATAATAATAATAATAATAATAATAAAATAATAATAATAATAATGAATAATAATATAATAATAATAATATATATAATAATAATAATAATAATAATAATAATAATAATAATATAATAATATAATAATAATAATAATAATAATAATAATCATAATAATCATAATAATAATAATAATAATAATAAAATAATAATGAGTAATAATAACTAATAATAATATAATACTATATATAATAATAATAATAATAATATATATAAAAATGCAAAAATAAGTGGCAGATGATATTAACAGTTTTTTAAAAAGAAATCAGTTACTTAACCGGTAGTGGGTGTAACAAACTTGCTTTGCTAAAATTTGGAAAATTGTGGTTGAATGATAACACAAGATAAAAATTACCGACAATATTTCTTTACGGAAACTATTGATAAAACTAAAAAATATCATAATAAATATAAGAAAAATGTAGAAAAAGGTGCATATGTTGGACATGAAAATTATGATAATGTACAAAGTATTGATTCTCTAAGGGCCTGTAAAATCATTGCACGCTGGTTAACCTTCTTTAATATGATTTCATGTAATAATATACCTGATATAAGGGCAGGTAAAACATGAGACAAGTATCTCTTCAGGTCTGGCCATTAATGGTTTTGAAAACGATAATGCTGTAAGCATTGAACAAGTTATGGAGGGTAAGGCCTTTCAGCCCTTCGGGCTGAGCCAAAACCGCTTACCCGCCTTGGTGTGACCCCCTTCTCAGGATTCAACACCTTTCATGGCGGAATCCATTGGGTTTTCTCTCGGAAGGTGATGTATTGCTTTAGATACTCTTCGTTAATGAAAACTGTTTTATTCGTAAGTTAGGGTGCGTTATGTTAAATATTACTATGACAGTGTAAGATTAACACTATTTGTTAGAGAAATGATTAGTTTTGTAAGATATTACTATGTTTATACTGACGACTGATTGTTAGAAAAGTAAGCCTAGGTTTAGCTTTTTTTGTTGGGAGTATGTTAGGCTATGCCCGAGAATTTTGCTAATGTCTACGTTTAATTTCATAGTTCAACATGATGTTATACTGTGACGATGACACTTTGATGCAAATAGTGTCATTCATCAGTTCTGAATGCTGGTAACTCTTTGATAGATTGCTCACTTTGTTGAGGGAATTTGTTAGATAATACGTTTTACCTATTGCGATATCGGGAAAAGTGGGAACATGTCGAGTATTGTGTATGACCTGTTAGCTACTTTTACCTTTGATAAGTAAGGAATTTTCAGGTGTTAGCTGATTATTCATGCGCAATTGTATGTTAGGTCTGCATTCTGTACATTATATTTTGTCAGGTTACGATGTTGTTAGCTTTAGTTGATGGTAAAAACTTTGCTAGCGTAAGCATATTCATAGACACTCCTTCTTGTTAGGGTTACGCGTTTTAGGGTTAGCAGTGTATAAACCGGTTTGTTACATCATCTTTCGTTATTGTGAGAGAGAGAGGATTACATTCTTCTTAAAAGAGCATTAGATGAAGCTCATCAATAGTTGAACGTCTGACTTTAAACTATAAACATGGTTTCTTTTGTGAATAATAAATTTGTAAACGATATTGTAACATGGAAGATATCGCATCCAAAAGATGCTGTAAAATTAACTTTCCGTCGCAAGACAAATGGTGAACGTTACTTTGCCTGCTCCCATCTTACACTTGTAGCAGACCATTATTCCTTTCATGTGAAGAATTAAGTCGTGTGTTTGATGAAGTTAATACATGGGTAAATGAGAAATACATTTCTTCATCTGTGACAAATTCCTGGGGAGTGGCGATCAAGGGTGGTAACGAAGATGACACGAAAAGATTAACTCTTGTTTTCTCCCTACATAACAATATCGAATCCATTGATTTACGTAGCTGGTGGCGACCAAGTTCAACTGGAATATTCCGCCCAACATCCTTTGGTGTTTGTATAAATGGCAAAGAAAATATTACGGCGTTTATCAAAATGCATGAAGAAATATCAAAACGTATGGTTGAAGTGGATTTACTGGATGAACTTGTTAATCTATCGCATGGTATACTTTATACAATGTACGAAGAATGCAATATGCTCGAACCTCTGGAAACACCAGTTATCAATGTTCTCAATCTTGAAAAATTCACCTTCCTTTACGAAAAAGAGATGAAATCACATGGGTACAAAGAACAATCTTTGAAAATATCAGCAAGAGATATTTATACCTATATCACAACAGAAGGTCTTGGGAGTTTGGAGCAATACATCGAATGCTCGTCATGTACGTTAAAACCTATTAAGAGGGCTCAATCTTATTAAATATTTGTGTATATAATTATACAATTGTGATTTTTTTATTATTTGTGTCTGTTTTAAAACATATTATGTAAGATGTATATTAAAATTGTTTTTTTCTTATAATTGTTTCTTTATCCCCGCATTATATATATTTATTGTTTGTCATTGTACATTATTTTCTTAGTTCATATGATGCTATGTTAGCTTTATTAATGTGAAAACATTGTTATGCTAGTCATATATATATTCATGGGTTAGTAATGTAAAGAACTTATTTTTGGGCTATGTTTATCCGCAATGATACTCAAAATGCGACGTAAATTAATAGTGTTAATGTAAAATTAACAATGATATGTTATAGATATGCTTGAAAAAGTGTGAATAGGTTACGTTTTGTAAGCTGTGTAGGTCTGTTAGTGTTGTTAAAGTTAAAGGAACTTTTGTGAAGGCAGTCAAATACCGCCCACAAGGTATGCAGTTTTTTGTCATTGTGCATTATATTCTTGAGTTCTGGTAATGCTATGTTAGCTTTATTAATATGAAAACAATGTTACGTTAGCATATATTCGTTGGTTAGTATATAAAGAACTTATTTTTTTACTATGTTTACCCGAAATGATACTCAAAATGTGATCTGAATCACTAGATCGATAGATCATAAGGTCACGGTTAGGTGGTTAGGGAGGGTAGGATGGGGCCTGATGGTTTGATTTATTGGTTTTTACAGCTTTAAAATCGGCGAACTATTACACTTTACTATGCATTTTTTATTTCGAAAAACTTATTTTTTGTTATGTTTGGATTAAAACTTTGTTATTTTTTAAGTAAAGTTGGATCAAAGATGTTATGTTTATGGTACATTGTTGGGGATTATGAAGTCTAGGCAAAGTTTTGATAATTTTGTTAAATATTACTATGTCCAATGTGAAAATTTTTTGTACGTTAGCATATATTCGTTTGGTCTGTATCGATATTAGACAGGGTTGTGATAAATTTCAGTTAAATATACAGTATCAATGTAAAATTAACGTTAATATTTTAGAGATATGCTTGAAAAAGTATGAATAGGATACGTTTTGCATGCAATGTTAGTTACTTTAACTGGTGTTTAAGTGTGGAACTTTGTTCATGTTAACAGTTTATTCATGTTAAGGTGTGTTAGGTTTTTGTCTGGAATATATTCTTAGTTTCAGATGATGCTATGTAAGTCTTTATTTAATGTGAAATGGGTAGTTTGAATTACTGATTTACTGTTTTAAATTCGGTAAACTATTACACTTTACTATGATATTTTTTCAAAGAACTTATTTTTATGTTTTTTGGATAAAACTTTGTTTTTTATGTTATGTTTGAAAAAAACTTTGTTATGTTTGCCATTATTTGTTTGGGGATTATGATAGTTAGGAAAGGTTATGATAAATTTTTGTTAATATTACTATGTTAATGTAAAAACTTTATTACGTTAGCGTATATTCGTTGGCTGTATGATAATAAGACAAGGATGTGATAAATTTTTTGTTAAATATTATTGTGTCAATGTAAAATTAACGTTAATATGTAGAGATATGCTGAAAAGTATGATATAGGTTACGTTTTGCATGCCCTGTTAGTTACTTACTGGTGTTAAGTTGTGGAACTTTGTTGATATTAAACAGTTTATTCATGCTAAGTTGTGATAGGTTTGCCGTTGTATCATTATTTCATAGTACGGTTTATGCTATGTTAGCCTTATAATTGCGAAAACTTTATAACGTTAAGCGTATATTCATTGATCAGTAATGTATTTCACTGGAAAAAAAAGGGGGGGAAATCAAATATATGATTACGTTCATTGTTTTTACACAATGTTGTCATGGCCATGTTTAAATAGACTTTTGAAAACGTTATTGGTTGTTCGTCTGCTATTTCTTGGTAAATATTTTGTTAACTATTTACAATGTTAATGTAAATTACATTTGTTATGTTAGAGATATGCTTGAGAAAGTGTGAATAGGTTACGTTTTTGTATGTTATGTTAGTTACTTTATTGTTGTTAACTGTGAAATTTTGTTAACGTTAACAGTTTATTCATGTTTAAGGTGTGTTAGGTTTGTCGTTGTGGATTATATTCTTAGTTCGGTTTATGCTATGTTAGCTTTATTGATGTGAAAACTTTATTACGTTGGCGTATATTCAGTGATTAGAATGATACTTAGCCATTGTTGTGATAACTTTTTGTTAAAATATTACCATGTTAATGTAAAATTAACATTGTTATGTTAGAGGTATGTTTGAGAAGGTATGAAAAAGGTTGCGATTTTGTGTGTTATGTTAGTTACTTTACAGTTGTTAAGTGTGAAACTTTGTTAACAAACCAAGAATCAATGGTATTGCGTAATGTTTCGAAAATGAACCAAACAAGAATCCTAGGTATTGCGTAATGTTTCGTAAAGTGGGAGGAGTTTGAACAAATTCTCGAATTGTATCTGATAACTCTATTGAAGCAGGAAATACAAATACATACATGAATCGAATTGTTCGTAAGTCATAGATATGAAAATACAAATATATGATACGAATTTCATGTTTAAACAAAGTTTTACATGGCATATTGTATAGACTTTTGAACCTATATGGTTCGTTCGTTCGTCATATACTTGTTCACTTTCTTCTGATTGGCTGAAAGAAAGAATCTCATTACCTTTTAGATCTGTTTATACATACGAATTTCGTCAGTAAGACATTTTTCGCTGTGCTGGTATGATGACCTCTCATTCTGCTCCTGAGTATGTTAGTTATATCTTTACGAGGACCTTCGTAATACCCAACGATGTGTCATTTATATTTTTTCGTAAAACGAATGGAAAGCACTATATTACCTGTATTCCAATTGGAGGTGCAAGTAATAGATCTTTAATCATACCGGTTGAAGAATTCCTCAATATTATCGACAGCGTTGAAGCTTGGGTAAAGGCTGAGTATGTGTCATCTGAGGCATCGCCTCCTGATGAAATCAGAGGTGACAGCTTGAGAGGCTATAATAGATTAGATGTTGCTTTCATTGCATCTGATAATGTTAAAAGTATTGATGTATACAACTATTGGAAACCTAATGATGCTGCCACATTCATGCGTACGTGTATAGGTTTCACTGTTCAATCATCTGAAAATATAACAGCTTTGGTTAACATGAAAAACGACTTAACGTCTCATCTTAAAGATGTTGCCATACTCGAGGCCTTAATTCATATAGCTCATGGTGTAATCTACGATATTTACACTGAAACATATGGTCTGCCGTATAATGCTATATATAGGCATTCATTAATAACTATCAGCAAGGATACGTTTACTTCTCTCTGGTGCAAGAGAGTGAGTGCTGTTGAACCGAAATATGCAGAAAAATGGTTTAGTGCAGCAGGTTGTATTTATGCCTACATCCTTTCGGGTGGAGTTGAATCTCTGGAGAGATATATAGAACTTGCTCAAAATATACAGAATCCTCTGTCTCATGAATAGATGAATTAATATGTGTCGAATGAGTTGCCGGCTAGTGTTTTTTATATATTTATATAATGCTCTTTTCAATGAAAATTATATGTTATAAAAAATGAAAACTTGTTTTACTGTCCCCCATCATGTGACCTTTATTGGTTAAGATGCTATTGAAGGACCATAGGTATTGCGTAATGTTTCGTAAAGTGGGAGGTGCTTGAGCAATTTCTCAACTTGTGTCTGATAAGTCTAGTGAAACAGGTGATACAAATACAATCATGAAACGACTTGCTCGTAAGACCATAGTATAAAACTCAACTTGTATCTAATAATTCTAGTGAAACAGACCATACATATATAAAAAGTGACACGACTTGATTGTATGACTTGGTTTGAAAATACAAACAGTAAATGTTCTGTGTAACCTCTGAATATGAAAATACTTACATGAACTGAAACGATTATGGTATAGCAGCTGTACATGGTGTTATTTGAACCAATATGGTTCGTTCGTCCATCGTATACTTGTTTACGTTCTTCTGATTGGTCGAAAGAAAGAATCTCGTTACCTTTTGAGTCTGTTTATATATACGATTTTCGTCAGTAAGAACATTTTTTCCGTGGTTAGCTGATGGCAACCTCATTCTGCTCTAAGCTGTTTAGAAATATTTTCCGAGGACCTTCGTAATACCCAATGATGTGGTATTTATATTTTTTCGTCAAACGAATGGAGAGCGATATATTACATGTATTCCATTCGGAGGTGCAAATAATAGACCTTTATTCATCTCGGTTGATGAATTCATCAAGATTATGCGATACCATCAGAAAGCTTGGGTAAGGCTAATTATGATCATCTAATGGTCGCCTCGGGTGAAATATATCAAGGTGGACAATGCGAGAGGTTAATAATAGAAATCAGAGGTTGTTTTCAACTGCAATTGATAATCGTTAAAAGTATTGATGTACGCAACCATTGAAACCATCATGCTGTCACATTCGCAAGCCGTACCGTGTATAGGTTTCACTGTTTAGTCATCTTGAAAATATTACAGCTTTGGTTAAAATGAAAAACGAAATTAACGTCTCATCTTAAAGATGGTCGACATACTCGAAGACTTAATTCATATAGCTCACGGCGCAATCTACGAAATTTACAATGAAACATGTGGTTTACAGTATAATGCGATATACAGGAGTGACTTGAAGCTATCGACATAGCTCAGTTTACATCTCTCTGGAACGAGAAGAAGCTGTTACTGAACTGTGTTATGCCGAAAGAATGGGATTAATGCTGCAGGCAGTAATATACTTACATCCTTTCAAAGGGTATTGAATCTCTGGAGAAATATTAGAGCTTGCCCATTTATACAGATCCTTGTCTTTGATTAAAGATGAGTTAATATGTTTAAAATAAAACGTATGATTTAAAGGAATTTATTTACTGCTCTTTTCATTGAAAATTATGTGATAAAAAAATGAAAACTTGTTTACTACCCATGTGAAACTTTATTGGTTAAGATGCTAATGATGACTATTTATTCGTACTGTTGTTGCTGTGTGTTAAGTATCTTATGTTCGTAGTTTAACTTTACCGTGGGTAAAACTTTGTTATGCAGCCTGTTGCCTAATAGATAATAGATCTATAGATCATGGATGAGGTGGGGATTGATAGGCTAGGGTCGTATGATTAACTGATTTACTGTTTTAGTGTATGTGAAAAATGTAAATTTTTACGTTATAAATAAAAAGAATAAAATTTTTTAGTAAAAACAACAAAAAAAAAAAGAAATAAAGTTAAAATTAAAAGTTTTTTAAAAAAATAAAACGTTTTAAAGAAAGTTTTTTTTGAAAACAAAAAGTTTTAAAGAAAATTTTTAAAAACAAAAGTTTTAAATAAAAGTTTTTTAAAAACAAAAGTATTTAAAGAAATGATAAAATAATAAAACGGTTTTTTTTAAGAACAAACTTTTTTAAAGAAATGAAATTAAAAATTTGAAAAATAATAAATAAATAAACGAATCACAGCGTGCTACTGATTTGTTAAAGAAATATTTACCTCATCAGCTTCGTATCTGTTTCCGTTTCTGTAATGCAATGTAGTTGTTTAGTGTTGTTAAATATGGAACTTTTGTTATTGTTAGCAGTTTATTCGAGCGTAACGGTCATGTTAGTTTTTTGTAATTGTACATTATATTCGTAGTTTAATTGATGCTATGTTTGCTTTATTGATGTGAAAACTTTGTTACGTTAGCATATTATCGTTGGTTAGTATGATAATTACACAAGATTGTGAATAATTTTTGTTAAATGTTACTCTGTAGGTTAATGTAAAAATATCAGTGATATTTTTAGAAAAAGTGTAAGTAGGTTTCGTTTGCGCTTAATGTTAGTTACTTTACTGTTGTTCGCGTATGGACTTTGTTAATGTTAACTGTTTATTCATGTTTAAGAGGTGTTAGTTTGTAGTGTTACATTATTCTTAGTTCAGGTGTTGCTATGTTTGCTTTATTGAATATGAAAACTTTGTTACGCTTAGCATATATTCATCCGATCGTATAATAATCAGACGCGGTATGAATATAAATTTTGCTTAATAGTAACATGTTTAAGGTTAAAAATATTCAGGATTGGGGTAGGATGGGGAGGGGTGGGTGGTTTGTTTACGTGTTTACAGTTATGTATGAAAACACAAATTTCTTAAGTTATAAATATGAAAGCGTAAAATTTTAGTAAAAAAAAATTGCTTAAAGCATATAAAACAAAAATAAATGAAAGTTTTGTGCTATGTTATACAAAATATGACATGAATCATTAGATCATAGATGGGGAGGGTCGTGAGGTTAGGAAAGTTGAGGAGGGTGGAGATGCTGAGGAGGCTCCAGAGGCTCCAGAGGCTCTAGAGGCTATTTGAATTTATATAAAAAATAAATTTTTTAATGTTTAAACTTCAACAAAGTTATTAAAAGTTTACTTTTTTTTATTTTATTTTTCTTTTTTTTTTTTAATTTTTAAATTTTTTTTTAATTTTTTTAAATTTTTAAAATTTTTAATTTTTTTTTTTCTGTCGAGGATAGATCATAAGTTAGCTGTATACCAAGTTTCGTCGTTCTATGTCAATATTTCAGGTTTGGGGGCTGGAGACCCCCATTTTGGATGTGTTCTGCTATTTAACCCATATATGATATGAGTACCTTATATGAAGATTGTATACCGAGTTTCAGCTTTCTACGTTAGTATTTAATGTTTGAAGGGGGCCAGCATCCCCCCATGGGGATGCAGGGTCATGTAACCTCGTTAACAATGAGGATACGTCACCATCTAACATCACTTCAAATTTTAGCCCGATACGATAACTCTAACCCATTTAGATATATATCGAAAATATAGGCTGAGCCGGAGCGAGCCTAAAAATTATTTCACCTATATATATATACAGGGAGTCGGAGTAGGAGCCGGAATGGGACGGAACCGGAGTCGGAACAGAAGCTGGAGTTGGAGTCGGAGTCGGAGCTGCTGCTGTAGAAGGCAAAGGATGCGAGCCAAAGACTGAGGCGGTGCTGTGCGGTGCGGTGCGGAGCGGTGCAGTGAGATGCTGAAGGACACGCAGAAGGGTTTAAAAACAACAACTCAGAAGTGTTTCCTGAGGAAACACTTCTAATAATAATCTAATATAATAATAATAATAATAATATAATAATAATAATAATAATAATCATAATCATAATCATAATCATAATCATTAATCATAATCATAATCATTCATAATCATAATCATAATAATAAAATAATAATTAATAATAATAATAATATAATAATAATAATAATAATAATATAATAATAATAAATAATAATAATAATTATAATATTAATAATAAATAATAATATAGATAATAATATAATAATAATAATAATAAATAATAATATCAATAATAAAATAATAATAATTCAACAAACACAAATCAATGACAGACAAACACAGACCTTCGGTCTGTGTCTGTCGGTCAGATACCTCCAGGTGTTCGATTTGGGCCTAATCTCGTTCGCTCAGATCCCGCAACAAGGGTGTAAGCGCAATATCCGTATCGACGCCTCGGGGCGACGCCTCTATAACACTAGAGACTTGAAATTACCTGTTTCATGCTTAACACCAACATAGATATATCCAAGTTTCAAACCTATATCTCTTATACTTTTTTGAGAAATCGCTGCTGTATCCCCAAACTGTTGCATAACTACTTTATTATATATATATATATACTATATATAATATATATTATTATTATAATATATATATATATATTTATTATTATATATATATATATATATATATATATATATATAATATATATATATATTCTACAGTTATATTTTTATTAGTTATATATTATTTTTTTATTATATATTATATTATATATATAATTTATATATTGTATATATTGCTATTTCTAGGAAATTTGGTTTTTATAATGAATAATAAAACCAATGCTCTAAACATGATGTAATTAAAATTTTTTTCTTAAAATAGTTTTCTTTATTAAATCCTCGAAAATTAAAATAGTAAACAAGTAGACAAATTACAGGAATGGAATCTCTTCAAAATTAACAAAGATCAGTGGTTCAGCAAAAAATTACAAATCAACGTTTCGGGAAATATATCATTCCCATCATCAGGATATCAAAGTTTTATTTTTTCAAAAATCATAAAAACAGCACATTCGTTAATGTGAAAAAATAGTATCCAAAAAAGGTTATGGTATCAGTTGAATACATTATTTAAATTATGAGAGCTGCAATTTGTAAGGACCACTATCACTGTTGAGAAAGGGTTTAAGACCGGAGATATAGAATGATTCTAGAATCTTTAAATCAGTGAATTGGTTGGTTTGTGTCAGTATCGTAAAATGTTGTATATTTATAGGGTGATTTTTATTATGACTATGGTTTCTGATACTAGATGCGGGAGGGTTGGTGAAAAGTGAAGCCCCTCCCATTACTGCAAAACAAGTTATTTTTAATTTTTCGAATAGACCACTTTCTATTAACGAGGAAAGATTGTTAACTCTAGGCTTAAACTTTCATATACCTAATTTTAATATTAACCCTATTCTTCATCGTTTTTCTTTTGAGAAATTGTTAAATAATTTGAAACCTCATTTATTATACAAAACTAATTTTAGTCATATACAAACTAATATTAACCTTATTGCACAAAGTATTCTTTGGAATTTTAAATCTCAAAGTTTTTTCATATTTATTCTCTAAATCGGACTTCACCACTTTAAAATCTCTCAAAAATGAGAAATCTATCATCATATGTAAACCCGACAAGACTAATGGTGTAGTTATTTTAAATAAATCCGATTACCTAACTAAAGTAAAAAATATATTATCTGATACTAGCAAATTTAAACTTTCACAACGAGACCCACTAAAGCTATCTTTAAATCTAGAAGATAAATTAAACCGTGCATTACGAAAATTTCATACAAAAAATCTACTAAACAAATCCCAATATGATACATGCTACTCTAGAGGCTCCGCTCCTGGTACCTTATATGGTCTCCCAAAAATTCATAAAAATAACATTCCCATCCGCCCTATTTTAGCCGCTTACAACACACATAATTACAATTTAGCAAAATTTTTAGTCCCCTATTTAACACCTTTCAGTATAAATCAATATACTATACAAAATTCTTACTCATTTAAATCATGGATTTCCTCTATCAACAATCTCCATAAATTTCATATGGTTAGTTTTGACATAGAATCATTATACACTAATATTCCTACCTCTGAAGCTATAGATATCTTATTAAATATAATTTTCCATACTCAATCTACATTCATGAATTTCACGAAATCCGATTTTAAAGAACTATTAACTCTGGCTGTCTCCGATACCTATTTCTTCTTTGATAATCAATTATATTCTCAAACTAACTCTCTTGCTATGGGCTCTCCTCTTAGTTCTATTCTTGCTAACACATATTTAAAACATTACGAATCAATTTGGCTTGACTCTGCCCCCCAAAATTGTAAACCTTCCTACTATAAACGTTATATAGACGATACCTTTCTGCTTTTTTCTAACAAACATAAAGTTACCCCCTTCTTAAATTTCCTCAACTGTCAACTACCTAACATTAAATTCACTACAGAAGAAGAAACTAACGATACTTTATCTTTTTTAGATTTGAGCATTAAAAAGATTAACCCACGCATCTCTTTAAGTATACACCGAAAACCCACCTTCACCAACCTTGCACAAAACTTCTTCAGCCACGTACCTTTTCTTTATAAATGCAATAGCATAAACACCCTAATATACAGAGCCTACCATTTAACATCTGGCTATTTGGAACTTCATACAGAACTTTCTTTTATAACTAAACATTTTAACTCTAACCTATACCCTTCGTCCTTAATATACAACTTAATAAAAAGATTTCTTAATAAAATATATTCACCGATTGAACCCCCTATGCTACCTTCTAAACAACCTTTCTATATTAAAATACCTTTTTTTCGACCATCATTATACTAAAATTAAACAAGAAATTACAAAACTTCTATCAAATTCTTATCCTCAACTAAAACCTATTTTTCTTTTTACACCTAACTACTCCATAGGTTCCCTTCTAAATCATAAAGACCCCCTACCTGCTCCTCTGCGCTCGTCCGTCGTATATAAATATTCATGTGGTGACTGTCAAGACACCTATGTTGGTAGTACTCAACGCCAACTCACCGTTAGGATGGACGAGCATAGAGGCTGCTCGGCTAGAACAGGTTCACTTTTCACCAACCCTCCCGCATCTAGTATCAGAAACCATAGCCATAATAAAAATCACCCTATAAATATACAACATTTCAAGATACTGACACAAACCAACCAATTTACTGATTTAAAGATTCTAGAATCAATTTATCTAAATTCATGGAGATTGTTGATAGAGGAAATCCATGATTTAAATGAGTAAGAATTTTGTATAGTATATTGATTTATACTGAAAGGTGTTAAATAAGGGACTAAAAATGTTGCTAAATTGTAATTATGTGTGTTGTAAGCGGCTAGAATAGGACGGATGGGAATGTTATTTTTATGAATTTTTGGGAGACCATATAAGGTACCAGGAGCGGAGCCTCTAGAGTAGCATGTATCATATTGGGATTTGTTTAGTAGATTTTTTGTATGAAATTTTCGTAATGCACGGTTTAATTTATCTTCTAAATTTAAAGATAGCTTTAGTGGGTCTCGTTGTGAAAGTTTAAATTTGCTAGTATCAGATAATATATTTTTTACTTTAGTTAGGTAATCGGATTTATTTAAAATAACT
>JABUQX010070026.1:0-2500 GCA_015478945.1 Trachelipus rathkii | reverse complement strand
GGCTTATCGTACGGTCTAAAATTTGGCTGCGGGCTAGGTGGTGACGTAACCTTGTCGTAGACGAGGTAACGTCACCATGCGCGCCCCGGAAGGGGGGGCCGTGTCCCTTAAAAAGCGAAATGTTCGTAGAAGGTTAAAATTTGGAGAAAAGATTCGAAGTCGGATTTCTGGAAAGAGTCGGAATCGGAATCAGAGGAGTTGGCATCGGCACCGGTGCTGGCTCCAGTGCGGTGCTGAGTTAGTAAATATTGTCGAAAAGATACAATATTTTTATCTTTTTATATGTTATCGAACCCGTAGATCTCGAATATGATGGTTTCAACATCGTGATGGGTGTCTGGGGACCCCACGGATGGGGTCCCCCCGTAGAAATGAACGGAATGCATAAGAGAAGTGGAGAAAGGAGTCGGATTCGGAGTCAGAGAAGGAAGGAGCGGAGAAGGAGTCTGAGTCAGAGGAGTCGGAGTTGACAACGGCACCGGTGCTGGAGCCGGTGCGGTACCGAGTTAGTAAATATTTGTATAATAATACAGTATTGGTGTCAAAATATGTTTATAAGATCGTAGAACTCGAATAGGAGGGTTGTAAGCTCGTAAAGGGTATCTGGTAACCCCACAGAAGGGAGGGTGTCCCCTGAAGAAATGCACGGAGCGCAAAACAGAAGACAGATGGCTGAAGGAAGAAGGAGGAAGGAGGAAGGAGGAAGGAGGAAGGAGGAAGGAAGGAGGAAAGAGTCTGAGAAGGAGTCAGAGTTGTTACCGACACCGGTGATGGAGCCGGTGCGGTGCTGAGTTTGTAAACATTCGTTTGCTATTTTATTTTATAAGTTTCATTTTACATTTAATTTTTGTTTTCAATTTAATTTTTTTGCCCTTATGGCTGAGGCCCAAAACCCGCTTACACCACCTTCGGGGTGATCCCCCATCTGCGGATTCATACCCTTTCAGGGGCTCATCCCCTCAGAATTTCTCTCGGGAGGAGATGTCTTTCTTTAGGTACACTATTACATAGTGAAAATTAACCGCTTACACACACTTTCGGGTACCCCTAGATGGGTCTTCATGCATCTCTCTGGTGTTATCTCCAAGTAGCTGGGCTCGTCGCTGAAAATTGTTCGGTTATGTATCGTAAAGAATGAGATTATGTTGATGAGTAATCGCATTCGTGAGAACTTTTGTATAAAGATGAAGGTTACCCTAATGATAAGTTCGCCGGGTAAATCTAACGATTCGAAGGTATTGCGTAATATCTCGAATGGGGGGCTAGGTTAAGTTTTATGGATGATGTTAGTTACTTACCGCTGATGAGCAAAGAACTTTGTTAATGAAAACTGTTTATTCGTAGTTAGATGTATTATGTTCTTAGTTCCAAGTAACATTTTTATTAGTTTGCCAGTGTGATAGCATTGAATGAAACATGAAATACAAGTGCTAACATAAAACGAAGGGGGCGTAAGGCCTAAAAGTGAATGTACAACTGTAAAAACAGGTTTAAATTTCCTGTTAGCTTTTGTATAAACATGAATGTGTTGTACCTTTCTCTGATATATAAAATACTCCTTATCTCTTAGGCTTGTGTTTGTACCCGTAATTTTATATTATCTTTTCTCCTGAGACTTATTTTAGCGTCATAATCGTTGTGGACTTGAAAGCATCAGGATGTTGTGTTCTGTTTAAAAAGTGTTCTATTTTCACTAAGTGTGCACTATGTTGCGTATTAAAAGATATACCTCTATACAAGACATTATACAGTGGGTAATCAAGATCCCAGGGTGTGGGGTTTCAATCTTATATAAAAGAAACCCCGATGGTTCTGATTTTTTCACGTGTATTAATCAATCTGTATACTCTAGTAACAAGCGTATTTTTATGAGTACAGATGAACTACTCTGTATATGTCGCCACGCTGCAGAATGGGTTAAGGAGTACTCTAACTCTACCGAAGTTTTAGTAGACTCACCGAAAACGATTATTAGCAGAAGAGGGTGTCATAAAGTCAGCCACCTTACTCTCTCTTTTTCTAAGGCTATAATTTCACACCGAATGGAGGTTCGAGTATGGAAGATGTGTAATGAAACAGGCGTATTTAAACCTACGGCTCGTAGAATCTATATTTCTGGATTAAAACAGCTAAAATATCTGTCGGAGATTTGTAGGAGAGGTACCATAGCACAAACTACGAAATCGGGAAATGCTGTCTAATTGTTAACTGTTGACACATTTAATGTTATACCAGAATATTACAGCCTTCAAGAAAACGCTGTTAATGATCTGAGACATCATTGAACGTTTCTTAAACTGTATAGATGTACAGCAAATTCGTCTAGTCTACTATAGAAAACAATGGTCCAAAAGTATTACCAGCTTATCTATCTAGTAAACAAATTTAGTGTCTGAACATGAACTTTTTAACATATGTACTTCCGTTTGATGGTATCGATGAAAGTGAAAAATTCATAGTTATAATGACTTTGTTTGTGTGTAAAGAATTTATCCTCTCT
>JABUQX010070025.1:15000-17500 GCA_015478945.1 Trachelipus rathkii | reverse complement strand
ATATATATATATATATATATATATATATATATATATCTATATATTTTATTTTATATATATATAAATATATATATATATATATATATATATATATATATATATATATATATATATATATATATATATATATATATATATATATATATATATATATATATATATATATATATATATATATATATATATATATACTGTATATATATTATATATATATATATATATATATATATATATATATATATATTATGTATATATATATATATATATATATATATATATATATATATATATATATATATATATATATATATATATAATTGGAGGAGATCACCTCCAATTCTTATATTCCAATATATAACATATATATATATTATTATATATATATATATTATTATTATATATTATTATTATTATTATTATGTTATTATTATTATTATATATATATATATTATATATATTATTATATATTATTTTATTATATATTATTATTATATTATATTATTATATATACATATATATTATTATATTATTATATATATTATATATATTATTATTATATATTATTATTATTATATATTACTTATATTACATTATTATTATTATATATATATATATTATTATTATATATATATTATTATTCCTATTACATATATATTATTATTATTATTATTATTATTATTATTATTATTATATATACATATCGATATATTATTATAAGAGCATAGCATATATTATTATTATTATACATACATATTTATATATATATATCATACACATACATATTATTATTATTATTACATATATTATTATTATTATTATTATTGAAATATTATATATTATTATATTATATTATTACATACATATTATTATTATTATTATTATTATTATATATATATATATATATATATTATTATTATTATTATTATATTATTATTTATTATTATATTATTATTATTATTATTATTATATATTATTATATTATTATATTATTATGTAAATATATATATACATATATATATTATTTGTAAAATATTATTATTATTATTACATATATATATATATATATATATATATATATATATATTATTATTATTATATTATTATTATTATTACATATATTATATATTATTATTATTATATATATATATATAAAATTTGTTACATCTAAATATACATTTGTATGCGAATATTCGTGGATATACTACAGAAATATTATTACATATTATATATATATATATATATATATATATATTAATATATATATATATATATATATATATATATATATATATATATATATATATATATATATATATATATATATATATATATATATATATATATATATATATATATATATATATATATATATATATATATATATATATATAGGATATATATATATATATATATATATATATATATATATATATATATATATATATATATATATATATATATATATATATATATATATATATATATTTTTTTTTAATTTAATTAATTCAATAATAAAAAAGGTTCGGTACTTCTATAGATAACTTTAATTAATTAAGTTTAATATTCTTAGAAAAATCATGTCAACTAAACTAAAATCGAAAACACTTCATGTACTTGAATATATTACTCACTCTAGATAAAAGTACTTTCATTTGTCAATATGAAATAGTTAACACAATTGATGGGAAACAGTCAGTTCGATCATGCACGAAAGGGTTTACCTAACTACCAGTTACTCATGGGGTCACAATACATCTACTGAATCCTTTAAATTAATGCGACATTTAAAACGCTCTCATCCAGACATTGCTGCAATTGTTAAAAAGAAAGGTGAAGCAAAAGGTAATCAGGATAAACCTTTAATTTCAAAAACTCAGACTAAAGTGGAAACTTTTTCAGTTCCCAAAAACTTGTTATGTCTATGTCAAGTGAAAAATTCAAAATACAATTGATTATAATGATCGTTAAAGATAGTGACCCATTAGTTTTCTTTGCAAGACCAGGATTTAAACGCTCTCATCCAGACATTGCTGCAATTGTTAAAAAGAAAGGTGAAGCAAAAGGTAATCAGGATAAACCTTTAATTTCAAAAACTCAGACTAAAGTGGAAACTTTTTCAGCTCCCAAAAACTTGTTATGTCTATGTCAGGTGAAAAATTCAAAATACAATTGATTATAATGATCGTTAAATTTTTCATTAGTTTTCTTTGCAAGACCAGGATTTAAAGCACTGTGTGGAGACATGGCTTCGAAACTAGAAGTCCCTTTAGACCGGGAAAATATTTGTAAAATAGTTCTAGAAGAAGGGGATAAGCCAAAAACTAATCTTAAAAATTGCCTAAAGGGACGCTTCGTGCATTTAAAAATGGATGCTTACACATGGGCAAGGCTAAATTATTTTGCCAATAATATTAGATATGTGAACGAAGATAAAAACAATATTTCTAAAACGTTAGCAGTGAAAGATACCAAATCGTAACATTTCAGCGAACATATCCAA
>JABUQX010070025.1:0-10000 GCA_015478945.1 Trachelipus rathkii | reverse complement strand
CAAAATAAGTCACTTTACTTTTTCCCACAGCTTTGTACAGACACTGTTTCATTACTTTTATTAACCTCTCCCAATGGCTGCCTTGCCATGGAGAGAAGAGGTTAATTTTTACATGTTTGATCTGATTTTTATCAAACTCCTCCTTGAAAGCATCAGTATTAAAGGACTCTTCTATTATTTTGCACCCTTTATTGAAATATAATGCATTGTCACTATATATGTATGATGGTATACTAAATTTATTACAGAACCTTTTGAAGGCTAACAGAAAGTCAGAGGTGTTCATAGAGGGTACTAGTTCTAAGTGTACAGCTCTGATGTTTAAGCAAGTGAAAATTAAGATGTACATTTTCTCTAACTTTGAGGTGTTGTTTTTGACATATAAATGAGAGGTGAAATCAATACCTGTGTGTTGGTAAGGTTTTATAAGATTCATGTGTGTTCTTGGTATGTCAGTGAAACGTGGGTACCTGTAAGAAAGAGCATTGTACTTCTTGCATGTAATGCATTCCAATAATACAGATCTTACAGCAGCTCTACCCTTAGGTATCCACACACCTTGATTTCTGATGTAATTAAGAGTAGTACCAATGCCAAGATGCTTTACTTGCTCATGAGCATATTTAATAAATAGCAATGTAAAGTCATGATTTCTTCCCATTAATATAGGATTAGCTTGTTCATAGCTGATAAGAAGAGCCTTATTAATCCTGCCCTTGCTTCTTAAATAGCCTTTTTCGTCAAGGAAAAGATTTAAGTTTAAAACCAAGGGAGGAATTTCTGAATCTTTCAAGGAAGCTACTTTTACTTTTTGTTTATAATCTTTCAAAAATTTAATTTCATTAGCAAAGGATTGAATTTGATTTATTTTAAGCCAATACCTTACTGATTTTTGCTGGTAATCAACATTTATTTTAATTTTACTAAGCCATTTAAAAATCCAGGCAGTGATTCTTAAGACTTTTCGATAGCATGAATATTTACTTAAATCTAAAATACTAATACATGTATTTTCTAATATATTAACATTTACCATTAATAGAGGTAAAGACTCTTGTGGCACACTCAACATAGGATACTTGGGCCAATTGTCTAAATCATTAGTTAACCAAACAGGACCATGATACCACAGAGCAAATATTTCTTTAAACTTTTTAAAAGTTAAACCCCTAGTTAAAAAATCACCAGGATTTTCTGCTGTATTTACATACTTATAATGCACATTTACTTTATACTTGTTACAGATGGAAGTAATTAACCCATCCATTTCATTTATTCTATTTTTTAAAAACTTAGATTTTACTTTGGTTTGTCTGGTTAATAACCAGCTCAAAACTACTTGTGAATCCACAGCAATATTAATGAATTCAAAATATATATTACTGTATGCTTCCAAAATATTGGGTAAGCATTTCAAGGCCAAAATAACCCCCATCAGCTCCAGGGAAGGGATACTTAACTCCCTAGGCCTATTGGCAGGAGCTACCTTGGCTTTAGAAAATATAAAGGAGCTTTTGTTATCATCATCCACTCCATAACATACAAATCCATAAACACTATCGGAACTGTCACAAAAAAGATGCAAGCCATACTTATTCCCTTCAGAAAGAGCCCTCCTAGGTATTGCAATCGTATCCAGATTTTCACAATCATTGCGTAGTTTATACCACTCTTTTAGTATCTCTCCAGGCACTTTCTCATCCCAAGCTATCTTTTGCTGTTGCTGCCACACTTGCCTCATCAACAATTTACCCCTAACCAAAATAGGAAGCCCAAAGTTAAGAGGATCGAAAAGCTTGGAAATCTCAGACAACAATTGACGCTTGGTTGAAATACTCTCCAGATATTCTACTTTATTGATATGCATACAGTCAGTCACCACATTGAAACTATATCCCAAGATCTTTTCACAACAACTTGAATGTTCTACAAAGGAGTTTTCTTCCTTGAACTTAACACGCAAAGCATCCGAGTTGCTATTCCAAGATCTCAAGATAAACCCACCTTCCTCCATTCGTTTCTTACATTGATGATAAATACCAACTATCTCACTTTCTTCTTGCATGCTTGTAAATATTAAATTATCCACATAGAAGCCTGAGGATAATATTTCAGTACATCTATCATGTGGATACTTAGAAGCATGATATTTCATAATATAATGCAATATAAATGGAGAAGAAGTAAACCCAAATATTAAAGTGAGGTACCTATAAGCTTCTAATTTCCCGTTGTTAAACCACAAAAAAGTGAACCTATTCATGTCCACTTCATCCTTTAACCTTATCATCAAAAACGCTTGTTTTACATCACTTATGACAACAGTACGATTCGTTCTGAACACAAGTAGTAGCTTTAAAAGTGAATTCATGAGGTCATAACCACTGTAAGCAGCCTCATTCAAAGATGGAAGAGTTTTATTACTTTTAAGGGAACAATTAAAAACTGGTCTTATTTTAGTAGTTACTTGTTCTGATTTCCTTATTATAGGACGATGAGGAATGAATTTATATTTACAAATATCTGAAGGATCATTAAAATTTATATTTACTTTTTCAATTATTTTATCATTCAGTTGACTTTCAAAAACTTTATTGTATTCATTTATTAAATTATTTTGAGTTAATTTATCAAACACTCTATTAGCTATATTTAAAGATATTTTAAAATTATTAGGAACTAATTCTATTTTGTCTTCATACCAAGGAAGGCTTACATGATAATGGTTGTCTTTGAAAATCATATTCTGATTAAAT
This sequence comes from Trachelipus rathkii, assembly GCA_015478945.1. NCBI lineage: Eukaryota > Metazoa > Arthropoda > Malacostraca > Isopoda > Trachelipodidae > Trachelipus > Trachelipus rathkii. Next base: position 7,244 of record JABUQX010070025.1, on the reverse strand, counting down.
AATTGCACTTGACATTTATCTACAGTGTTCAGAATGTCTTCGTCCTGTTTGATACCTAAAGATTCCAGGCTAAACAGATTTTCCAAGCCATTGTCAATATCAGAATCCAAAAACTGTTCAATAGGATTGAAATAACTTTTGGATGGTTCTAACACGAAATACACTTGTGTATTCAGCCTTCTGTTATTACATTTAGAATCATTTTTAGGAATTATGGCATTATTTGTTTCAACTTTTGACTGAGTTATGAAATTACTAACTTTTTTACTTTTTCTGGTTTCAACCAAACGCACAATTTGTTCTCTACTTAAAAAATTATAAATATTACCTATTGGTATTAATTTATTATTACCAATATGTAAACAATGGCCACTTGCAAAAGGTACAGTCTGAAAGGATGGAAACAAGTCTATTATTTCTATTCCAAGCAAAACATCTATTTTAATATGACTATTTATATTAGTATTATTAAAATTACTATCAGCAAAATTTAAACCATTAAGTTTCATATTTTTAATAACATCTGAAATTCCATTTACTTTATAATTTATATTTAATTCATCATCTATAAGAAAAGGAATAAAAACTATTCTTTTAAAAACTCTTACGCCAATCAATGTTTGATGAAACCTTTTAATTTTAGAGCCAATGAAAGTTTGAACCTCATATTCTATTATAGGAAGACTATTTATATTAGGTATTAGCTTTTCAGCAGCTTCTCTTGAAATATAAGACCTACTACTAGCTGTATCTATCAAACATCTTAAAGTTTTTTCATTACCATTAAAAACCATATTTAAAGAAGTGGTAGGTGGAATATATTCATTCTCTAAACTTTGATGAAAAGTTATGCAATGATTGGTCGTTGTATTTACCACCTCAATTTTATTAACATTACACAATGGTTGTATGTGTGATCTACTTCCACATTTACACGGAAACCTCATTTTATTATTATTACCAAAACACTGTGCTTGCGGATGGTTACCAGCACACTGTTCACACAACCCCAACTCTTTAATTCTATTAATTCGACCTTCAAAATTGTTATACACAGGACATAGTCCTAAAGAATGTGGCCCAGAACATAATTTACACTTTTTTTCAACCTCTTTTACTTTATTACCCGAGGTTTGAAAATTGGCTAAAGAATGCTGTTTACTTGTAGCATTTTGTGATGTTTTTTCTTTTTGAGTAGTAACAGTTGTAATTTTATTGTTTAATTTAAGTTTGTCACCTACTGTTCTTTCTGAGGAAGAACTAGTACATATTAAAGCCTTTATTATATCCTGATAATTTTCAAGAACTTCATTTATGTCAGGATAATTATGACCTACTTTTCTTATCAGGTCCTTCAAAAATACTTTAGGTAGCTTTTTTACTACTATATGTGACAACAAGCAACAGCCTGGACTCTTTGAGATAGTAAAATCTAATTTATGAACTTTAAGATCATAAATAATTGCCCTTATTTTATTCAATGCCTTTTTTAAGGATATAAAATCTTTATCATATTTGGATTCTATATTAATAGCTATCAAAGAGGCAAACAAGTCATTTGTTATAGTAGTTACATCCAAATATTCAGCTTTTAACAATTCTAATGCTACTTTATAATGTTCTGGTATGATAGATAAATGAGACACAATACTTAAAGGATAGTCCTCAAAAAGCTTAAAGGTACATTAATTTAACAGAATCATTAAGTTTAGGGTTATTTCCAACCACATTCATAAACTGATTTAAAAAAATTTGAAAACTAATTTTATTCAAATCACCATCAAATACTGCACAACTCATGGTAGGTAATTTTACATTAGTAGTGTGATCTATGTTATTTAAGGCTTCCACAAAACTATCAGAAATATTAGGTTCTGTCTTAGCAGTCTCTTTACTTAAAATAAATTCATTAAAAACACTTAATTTAATTTCTAATTCTAAATAATAATCACTTTGACTTTCTATTTCAGAGTCCATATTTAGGCCTTCAAGCTCAGTTTCCATCAAAATATCAATCATGCTTTCATCAATTTCTTTGATTTTTAATATCAATTTATTTATTTCATTTATTTGAGATTTGCAGAAAATAATACCCAAACAGTCATTTGATTTTAATTCATTTAATTTATTTACTCTTTTAGTAATACGAATTTTTAAATTAGACCTCAACTTTTTAAATTTGACAAAATCGTCCATTTTGTTCAAAAATACTTAATTCAAAATTATTTACTTAAAAAATGCCTGATATTGTGTCACCAATATGAATCAAAAAATATATAGGCCTACAACTACCCTAGGCCTTCAAAAAACTTTTGTCAAAAACTGAATTTCAGCTCTAGGGGTAGCCTATATTACAAACACTATTTTGCTATTTCATTAAATAAACCATTTTTTTAAAAGAAAACGCAACCACACAGTGTTATTGTTATTATTAAACATTAATTACTACAATTAATTATATTATTAAAATAATTAAACCTAAAAAACAATCTTGAAAAATTTATCAAAACGCACTCAGCAAAATTTGTTTACAATTATTGACAAAATATCGATTATTATCGATTAATGAAAGAACGATATTTCTATCGATTATTCTATCGATTATTCTATCGATCTTAAATAAAATATCGATTATTACAAAAAATAATTGAAACCGATCCAAATCCTTTGGAATTTTCCTCTCATTTAATTTTGATGCAATCTTTTTGCGCATGCGTAAGACTGCGTTTTAACTTTCGAAAATGTTTAAGTTATAAAAAAAGTTTAACTTTAATAAAATTTTCAAATCACTTTTTAAAGGTAAATAACTTTTTATTTCACTAATAATTCACTTGATGAATAAATAAAAAATGTTAAGTACATTAGTACATTTTCAAAAATGACGGTTTAATTATTGAAAATTTTTCAAAATGGCGATCCTATAGATCGAAATCCTTTTCAAAAATATCAAAAAATTTCTTTTCATTTTTTGATAGAAGCGGCTCTTTGCGCCACCAGTCTATTTTTAGTTTATTTTCACTAAATATACTTGAAAAAATATATGTTTTATTTACCTTAAATGTTCTTCTTTTTGTTGTAGACAAAATTTTGGAGACGTAGCGCCTCGGAGGTACCCCCTAAAAACGCTTTATATACTTTTAGTAATTTGCAATTAATAATGAATGCGATTATCATTATAATGAAAGACAGGAAAATCCAAAAGGGTTTGAAAAGGTTTCCTTTTCATAAACAAGGATATTTTAATCCTTTTAAAGTAACTAATTTTCACAGAGTAACTTAAATTCCAAACAGTTTTACTGAGGCCATGATCGTAAAGGCAATTGATATGAAATATTATTGTAATAAGCCGTGATATAAACTTTAAGACACTTATTGTTTGTCTATATTAATTTTATTGTACTTAATACTGCGTACAATTTTATTAAGTTAATGAGAATCAATCTCAACTTTAATGAACCCGAATACTTAAATATTGACAACCGTATACGTGTTCACCAGTTAATTACTGAAAGATTACTGAAGTTTTTACTGATTTTGGGGAAGGCTGTGACCATCCCGCGCATTGATATGATATTTTTAAGCCTTTATTGATGACTCATAAATACTGATATTTTTATACTGTAGTCTAAATTATAAAATGACCAATATTTAACAGTTTTCTAAATAAATTTTCTTTATAATATATATATATATATATATATATAGAGAGAGTAGTTATATATATATATATATATATATATATATTATTATATATATATTATTATTATTACATATTATTATTATTACATATATATATTATTATTATTATTATTATTATTATTATATATATATATATATAAAAAGCAAAAAATACATATAAAGCAAAGGAATATATATATATATATATATATATATATTATATATATATATATATATATATTATTATTATTATTATATTGTTATTATATATATATATATTATTATTATATTATTATATATATATATATATATAAAGTAAAGGAATATATATATATTATATATATATTATTATTATTATATATATATATTATTATTATATATATATATATATATATATATATATATATATATATATTATATATTATATATATATATATATACATATATATATATATATAAATATATATATATATATATATATATATATATATATATATTGGTATATATATTATATATATATATATATATATATATATATTATATATATATATATATATATATATATATATATATATATATATATATATATAGAGAGAGAGAGAGAGAGAGAGAGAGAGTAATGAGTAGTAAAAAGTTACTAGAATCACATTGATATATACCAATATATATATATATATATATATATATATATATATATATGTATATTTAGTTAGTTATATATATATATATATATATATATATATATATATATATATATATATATATATATATATATATATATAATAGCATATGTAATAGAATAGGAAGTGTTTACAGTACATGTATAAAGACTTAAAATGTATATAAATAGTATATATTTTCCTCTCTCCGCTACTTCGCGGATTTTCACATATCGCGGATACAGAGTCAATATTTATTCTTCATTCACTTGTATATATATATATATATATATATATATATATATATATATATATATTTTATATATATATATATATATATATATATATATATATATATATATATATATATATATATATATATATTATATATATATATATACAGTGGCGTATTCAGGATTTTTTCGGGGGGGTTTAGATACACCCCCCATAAGAAATGTGAGTTATTTATATATATATATATATATATATATATATATATATATATATATATATATATATATATATATATTATTATATATATATATTATTATTATTATTATTATTATTATAAATATATATATATATATATATATATATATATATATACATAAATAATATATATATATATATATATATATATATATATATATATATATATATATATATATATATATATATATATATATATATATATATATATATATAGTATATATATATATATATATATATATATATATATATATAATTTAACCTCTGGACTTTATGTTAAAAATGTATATGTCTAAAAATTTTCGGGGGGGCCATGGCCCCCCTGGCCCCCCCCCTAAATACGCCACTGTATATATATATATATATATATATATATATATATATATATATATATAATATATATATATATATATATATATATATATATATATATATATATATATATATATATATATATATATATATATATATATATATGAAAATGTAAAAGAATAAAAATAATTTAACTTTGGGCGGAGACAGTTCGAATAAACGTATAAAAGATGTTTCTAAACTCACTCTTGTTTGAAATTTATTTATCTATTACTTTTATTATGTTTAAAAGATAAATTAGTGTTTAAATGAATATTGTATAAAATTTATATCTTATTTAGGTAAGTCATAATATTTATAATTGTTTAAAATATTAATTTATGAAGTTGGCAACTCATTGTAAAAATAGTTGCTAGTTTCTCACTTTCTCTATATTTTCGGTTCTATGAGGGAATTGAATATTTATTATTCAGAGAATCAGAGTATATTATTATTATTATTATTATTATTATTATTATTATTATTATTATTATTATTATTATTATTATTATTATTGTTATTATTATTATTATTATTATTATTATTATTATTATTATTATTATTATTATTATTATTATTATTATTATTATTAATTCGTAATTTCTTATTATTGTTATATAGATTTCGTAAATCTTTTCAAACCATACCCACGTGTTTCAGTTCAAAATCTGTAAATTTGAGAGAGGAATTATTATAAAAAATAAGTTAACATTTACGAGTTATGTCTGAAGTGTAGTGCATTTCTCGACTTTATTATTAAAGCAGTGAAAGAATTTTGAAAAAAGTGTAGTTCATTTCTGATTTTATTATTAAAGAAGCGCAAAGAGGCATCAACCAGTAATAAAAGTGAGTACGTTAATATTATTATCGGTTTATATTTCAGGAAGTATTGAGAAATGATCATCCCTTGAATATTTTGCAGAATCTAATGCATATTTTTAATGTTTAAATAATATTGAATATTTTCATTTCTAAATATACAATTATTATTATTATTATTATTATTATTATTATTATTATTATTATTATTATTATTATTATTATTATTATTATTATTATTATTATTATTATTATTATTGTTATTATTATTATTATTATTATTATTATTATTATTATTATTATTATTATTATTATTATTATTATTATTATTATTATTATTATTATTATTATTATTGTTTGATAACAAACTAGTGTTGGCCGAACACCGGAATTTTGCGCACCGCACCGCACCGCACCGCACCTGATGCGTTGGCCAACCATAGGCGGATTCATGGAAGGCTTTGGGGACTTAGCCCCCAAACCAAGGGTCAAGTCCCCCCCCCCACCCACTAGTTGCGACGAGTGCAAAATTTCGCACATTATTAAGATAAAGATTTATTAAAAATATATATATATATATATATATATATATATATATATATATATATATATATATATATATATATATATATATATATATATATATATATATATATATATATATATATATATATATATATATATATATATAGCCCACATCCCGAGAAAGAGTCATGTATATAAATAAAAAACTATAACAACTACAGAAAAATAAATAAATATTTTTTGATTTCAGCAAGCAATTTCATCGATGAAACTTGTAAATTTTTTTTTATTTTATTCTAATATTAATAACACCTTAAATATTAGTGGTATAATCTTTAGATCTGGCAAGGTACGCTCTGATTAACCTTCCATCCCTGCAGTAGTACACGAGAGCAAGAGTTACCAAATAGTGTTTTTTTTACGCTCTGGAGAAAATGTTATTTTTTCTTTTTATTTCCTTTTAGGGGTTCGCCGACGGAGGGACTTAGGGGCCCGTCGTCCCCCGTCGTCCCCGGTAGGCCGAGAAACCCTGACTCTGTCCATCTTTGTGGTTTACCCTTGGGGTTTTCTTTAGTTAAAAGAAAATTCAACATTTGGTAAATTTTTCGCGCTTTCTCGAACTTAGAGCTCCTTCGTTGAAGGGCGCACGAAAAACGCGCGAAAGCGTTTCTACCGATAAATGCGAAAACGGTTAAACACCCGCCTGATCTGAACGTTATTACT
>JABUQX010070024.1:27500-35000 GCA_015478945.1 Trachelipus rathkii | reverse complement strand
CAGTTCCTCACTAGATGTTTAGTATATGTTTCTTAAAGTTAGTTTTCATTCACATCTAATTAGTTACTCCAAGTATTTTAGCATTTGTGTCTTCTGTGCAGGTCAAACTCCTTTAATTTATAACTGTATAAGAAAATTCAATCATATACAGTTTTATTCCTAATAACAACATGTCTTGATCGTTTTTCTGAAAGATTTAGATGAAAGATTTATTAAGAACCTAGCCATGTTGTAAACCTTATTTTTAACGTGTCCAGCTGTTTTTCTAGTGCATAGTGTGACCGGATTTAAATCCTATATTAAAAATTTGAAATATCAATCAGCAAATGCAACCGTGAAAGAGTCGTGTGAATTAAACAGATCAATTGGCTATATAAGCCAGAAGGTCTCAAACTTAAATTATCGTTCTCACCAACGCCCACCTTGAAAACATAATTATTAAATTTACAGCGCCACCCACACACAATTCTTTATCTATACTTTACCAAAACTTTAAACACAATCCAACAATGATAATTAATATATATATATATCAATACCTATATATATTAATATATATAATAAATATATATCTAAATATCATATATATATATGATATATATACATATTATATATATATATATATAATATATAAATATATATTCAATAATATTATATATATATATATATATATATATATACTACTATATTATACTATATATTAGCATATATATATATATATATATATATATATATAATTATATATATATAATAAATATTATTATTATATAATATTATAATATAATATATATATATATATATATATAATATACTATATATATATATACTACGTACATTATATATAAATATTATATAATATAATAATACCATAATTATATATATACTATACTATATATATATATATAATATACATACTATAAGTAGTATATATATAGTAATAATAATATATATTACAATTATATATATACAAAAATAATAATAAAATTATAAGATAATAATATATAATAGATTAATATATATAATACAAACAAATACAATAACCTATACTACTATATATTAAACTAAAATATTAATCTAATTTATAAATAAACTAATTAAAAAAATTAACTTACTATATATATATATATTATACTGAGGGTATAAAAACAGATCAATAATAATAATATTATATACAATAAATATAATATACATATATATATATATACTATACTATACTATAACTTATATATATATATATTAATTGGTAGGTATAATATATATATATCATACATATATATATATATACTACTATATATATATATATACTATATATATAATATATATATAAATATTATACATATATATAAAAACATTAATATAAATGTAGATTTCAATCCTAAATCAATACTTGTATTATCTCATATATTATATATATATAATACTATATATATATATATATTAATATATATATAATATATATATATATATATATATATATATATTATATATATACTATATGATACTATAATCACTATTATTATATTATATTATATATCATATTATATATATGTATACAATAATGTAAAATATAAGTGAATAGAGAAACTAAATCTATACTAATCAAAACATGACGCAGAAATTTATGAACTAAAAATGATACCTATAATCGATGTTTGTGTAGTAGGTAGGTTTAATTTCAGTGAATTTTAAAATATTAAGTAGATGAAATTACAAATCAGCTATCGCCCCCCTAAACCACTTTAACATCCCCCATTTTTTTCTAGGCCCCTTACCGCCCCCCTCTAGGCCTCAGCGCCCAAAAGGGGGCGTTATCGCCCACTTTGAGAAACACTGTATATAATGAATAATAAAGGCCAAGGAAAGATCCCTTGTGGAATACTACCGTAAGCTTATTTGAAGTGACTCCGAGCAAATTTACACCTTTATCAATCATAGCAATCATGGCACGTTATAGTTTCAAATTCTCCGTGACGTAAACGGTTTTTAACCGACTTTATTTGTCATGAAAGTTTCAAAAATATATTATTTGCGTATATTTGGTAAGCTACATTCCAGTAATAATAATAATAATCAAAAGCTATAATAAAAAATAATAATAATAATAATAATAATAATAATAATAATAATAATAATAATAATAATAATAATAATAATAATAATAATAATAATAATAATAATAATAATAATATAATAATAATTAATAAATAATATAAATAATAATAATAATAATAATGTTTATTTGTATCTCACCTCCATTGGCACAGGGACATCCTCATCAATGGATTTTGATTTGGCATCAATGACTCTTCTTGGAATGTAAACTGATCTGATTTCACAAACAGGAAAATTACTCACGAAAAAAACCAATTATTATTTCTGTGCGCAAATACTTCAAGAAACACATCCTTTCATTTAATTTATTTCATTCTGTTATATTTGTTAATAGAAAAGTTTAATTTTTTTCTTAGTAAGATTGTTCTATTATACCCAGGGGTGAGATGTAGCCGTCAAAAACCGGTCAGTTTTTACTTCCTTTCAGAGTAATCGAACAGGTATTTAAATCATATGACAAAGTAGAGAACAGCTTTGTTAAAATTTGACCAACTCACCTCCGTTACTATTCACCCAACTCAGCAAAAGATTTTTCTTAAGTAATATAATGCTATTTTATACAGAGAGCCTAATTAAGGAGTAATAGAAAACAATTGGGCGGAGTAAATACAGACAAATTTCGTCCCGTCTATTTCGTAAAATTCATAATTTAACACGTAATTTATATTTAACACTTCCTTTAATAATTTAAATGGTATTTATAATATTATATATGCTAATTGTTGAACCTTTATTAACTATGTTATAATTTCTCATATTTGTTTTACGTTTTCCAAGGAACAGATAATAATACTAATGATAATAAAATAATAATAATAAATAACTAATAATCAATAATAATAATAATAAAATAATAATAATAATCAAAAATAATAATAAATAATAAATAATAATAATAATAATAATGATAATATAAATAAATAATAATAATAATTAATACATGATAATAATAATAATAATTAATAATAATAATAATTAATAAATAAATAATAATAATAATACATAATAATAACTAATAATAATAATAATTAATAATAATAATAACATAATAATTAATAATATAATAATAAAGAAATAATAATAATAATAATAATAATAATAATTAATAATAATATAAAATAATAATAATAATAATTAATAATAATTAATAATAATAACCCAATATCAGCATTTATTTTGATGTATGATTTTAATGCTTTTTCAAGCCTCCTGAAAGTAGTTTTTTCTACAGAAGAAATTTCCTTCAATATTATTCTAGAGTAAAATAAAACTTTGATTTCATAAGTACCAAGTTTTCGTCCGTATACTTCGGACCTATTTCCAAGGAATAGTTTTATTTTCAAGATTTTAGCAATTTTTTATAATATAAATATAGTTTAAACATACATTACAAAGATAAATAAATAAAATTTAATAATTTTAAAAGTTAGAAAAATTTAACAATCATTGCTTTTTTGTTATTTAAATATGTTTAAAAAATGGACATTTCATTATATTTTATATTTATTACTGGTTTGTGTTTCCTAAGAGAGCAATGATTCCCCTAGTCGCAATTCATAACAATCATTCTTTATTGATGATGGAAAAGTTTCTTTTACTTTTGGTTATCGGATTCTGTTATGTTCTCTTTAAAAAATGTTGAATACTTTACTCGCTCGTTATACTTATGCTGCGACTTCTCTGTTGAGGTATTCGTTTTAGTATCGATATAAGAGCGTTTACATCCACTTTTCAGAACATTGAAATAATTACACAACGGTTACTACTTCTCACCATCCGAATAAGCGCTTCACGATTAGAGAAGCACGAGCCAGTTTTCAAGGCTAGTAAGACCTCAATATAAGCTTCCTCCCGTCTTTTGCTTTAATATGCTGTTTTAAAATTAATTTTAATTTGTTTTCTTCCTCTTTTTTCTGACTAATATTTCAGTTTTTAAAATATACTACAGAGCTTTCGTTTTTTGTTTTCATTGATCTTATTGGCAGATAAATTATTTAATATGTTCTTTATAGTTTTCTCTATAATATACTGCGGGAAGTTATTGTTTATTAGATTCTACGTTATTCTTTTAATTTCTATATCAAAAAAGGTCCAGTCAGACGATATTTTAAATGGCTCGGTGAACTAAAGTCTTTATGGTAGCAATTTTGTAGTTTAGAGGAGTGAAGGAGTCGAAATTCAGGTATGTTCCTTTATCTGTATATTTAACGTAGACACTTCTATCATTTTTTCCATCCTCTTTAATTTTAATGTTAATATCTAAGAAATTAATGTAGTTGTTTTTTGCTCTTTCAAAAGTAAATTTCAAACCACTGAGATCTTCTATTTTCGATTTGAACTCTTGAACATGTTCTCGGTCGTTAAATATTACAAAGGTGTCGTCTACGTATCGAATGTAAAAGAAGGGATTGAATGGGGCATTTTCATTAAAAATTTTGTTTTCTACCGATGACATGTAGAAATCTGCGAAAGTTCAAGAGTTCAAATTATTAATATTTATTTAGATAATAAGGTTTACTTTTTTAGTAAAGATTTAGTAGAGTTTTCAGTGTCTTGTGGCATTGAGTTGTAAAATTTAGCTGCTTTGTACCTGACGCATTGAGTGGCTTTTATTAGTCTACAGAAGGGAGCGTTTATGTAATATTATTCATAAATTAATCGAATTGGCCTCGCCGCCTTGCTTGGTTCTGATTGCAAAAAAATTTGCTGGCAGCAAGCGCAAGGCATTGTCTAGGGTAATTTTATGGCTATCTCCTTTTAGGAGTGATATTTTGAGTAAGTCTTTAAACTGCAATATCTTTAGTTTTTTAAACAATGGTTGTGTATGGATGTGAAAGTTTCTTGTATCGCTAATGAGGCGAATAAATTGCTTTTGAATTACAATTACAGGATGGATTACTGAGTTACTTGTGGTTCCGTAGATAGGAAGACAGTACAGTAGTAAATGCGGGTGTATCAATGCATAGTATATTTTTCTAATGAATGGAAAGAGGTACAATATTTTTTTAATTTTTTTAGCACATACATGTTTACTCGACAGTCTGCTAACTAGGTTGTTAACATGTTCTTTAAATGTCAGTTTTTCATCGATTTTATTATTCCCAGTATTTTAGCATTTGTAGCAAGGTTAGCACGAAAAAAATCAAATGATTTAAATCAACTGATTTTTTACGTGATCTTTTTTTTATAAAAAAATCATTACTTTTTTATTTATTTTTTTTTTTTTTTGCAGCTTTTTTTTTTTAAATTAATAATTATTTCTTTTTATTTCCTTAATAATATTATAAGTATTGATGTTTTTTTTTTTTTCACAATCTAATATAATAAGCAAATTCATCAATGTAGTTTCAAATCATTTTTAATAAAGAAATAAATAAAATTACAGTACTCAGATATTATACAGTATATATAAAATTTAAATAACTTAATTAAACTAAATAATAATTATATTTACTAAACTTATTAATTAATTAGTGGTAATAATTAGGATTATTCACTAATTTTATAAAAATAACAACTAAAAAAGCAATCTGAGCCTAAAAAATAAAAAAATCACAAAGTAAAAATAAATCAAAAATTCAAAAAAATCAAAAATTGATTTTTTCTAAAAAAATCAAAAAATCCCCAAACCCTGATTTCTAGTCCTATGCAGTTCTACATAGTTAATTTTGATATTGAAATCGTCAATTAATTTGTTGCTAAAAATAATATAAGATGTTTTATTTAAATTTAGAGATAGCTTATCTATCTATTTCATTATTTTTGTTAAGGTGTCTACTGCTTTACGAGATAAAGACTCGGCATTTTTGTCATTTATTAAGATAGAAGTATCATCAGCAAATGAGACTGAAAAGACGTCATGAGAGATGAACAGATCATTAGTATATAGAATATAGAAACGGTCCAAGGATTGAGCCCTGGGATACACCAGTTGATGTCTGAAGCGTGATTGAATTTGTTTCACTTAGTTTTACACATTGAGATCTCTCCTTTAAGTATCTTTTAAACCATTGTAAGTTCGTCCCCTCAAATAACATTTTCTTCATTTTACTTAGTAATATGTCATGATTAATCATGTCAAAATCTTTTGGGAAATCTAATAATAATAGCATGGAGGAGTCTTTATTTTCTATATTTCTGTAAAGTTTTTCGTTTAAGCAAATGAGTGCAGCAGATGTTGAGCGTCCTTTTCTAAATCCATATTGTGAGTCGCTAAGAATATTGTTTGATCTGAAGCATTCTGTTAACTGATTGAAAATTATTTTCTCAAATATTTTACTAATCGTATCTGTGATAGCTATTGGTCTGTAATTTTTATGCTAGGGAAGGGTCTCCTTTTTTAGGTATTGGGATCACTTTTGCTGTCTTGAAAATATTTGGAAATAATAATAATAATAATAATAATAATAATAATAATAATAATAATAATAATAATAATAATAATAATAATAATAATAATAATAATAATAATAATAATAATAATAATAATAATAATAATAATAATAATAAAATCATAATAATATTAATAAGAATAAGAATATTAAAAGGAATAATAATTATAAAGAATATTAAAAAGAATAATAATAATAATAATAATAATAATAATAATAATAATAATAATAATAATAATAATAATAATAATAATAATACCATTAACAATTATATAACCATAACCATAATATAATAATATTTTAAACTAATAATAATAATAACATTAAGCAGTTGTTCAACAACAACAACAATAATAATAATAATAATAATAATAATAATAATAATAATAATAATAATAATAATAATAATAATAATAATAATAATAATAATAATAATAATAATAATATTAATAATAATAATAATGATGACGATGATGATGATGATGATGATGATGATGATGATGATGATGATGATGATGATGATGATGATGATACTAGTAATAACAGTATTAATAATAACAGTATTGATAATATCAATAAGTATTTCAAGAAGCGGATTAACTATAATAATATTGCAAAATTGGTATTCATAACATTAACTTATCACGAGCAATATCGTTTTTAATAATGAGAGAAACTATAACATTAATAAGTTATAGGTAATTACTAATTATCACCATTTGTTGTTGAAACCAAATTTCAGGAAGGTAGAAATGTACACGTTAGTGTTTTGGCAATAAGAAATTTATGATGTTTCTACGAAATGACCCGATGGTGGGTGACTTCTGAACATTTTTGAGAGATTATGCTATTCATCTATGCCTTTATAGTTGATGGCTCCTCGATATTTTGTTAGGATGAATTTTGCTTTGCTTAGGGTGTGGAAATTTGTGCTACGGAGATTTTTATTTTCCTCATAGTTTGGTTCTGCATAATCATATTTGACAAAAGTTTATTT
>JABUQX010070024.1:0-20000 GCA_015478945.1 Trachelipus rathkii | reverse complement strand
TTCGTCATTTGTGCTTATGCTCGATCAGTAAGAAATGCTTATACAGTATTAGCACGAATTTCGTGCAAAACGACCATAATTTCTTACGTGGTTCTCTTTTGTTTACAAACAATTGGAATCAGCTGTTGTGATGGAGTCCATCGATCTGGAATAAACAGAAATAAAAAAAATAGCAAGTGGTTTATATTACAAATAATTGATCAACTAATGTGATGGAGTTAATTGATTTGGAAGAAATTGTGCTTAATTAAAGCCGATTTTAATGAATGAAACATTCATCAATTCAAATGGGCCTACCACGTCATGAAAACTTTATCATTTGATTTCTTTACGAATATATCAAAAGGGGAAAAAATATGAATACAACACAAATATTTGAATAATCTTATTATTCCTTATCCATTAAAAAAAAAAATTAATTTTCTGCCTGCTTCCTGCCTCCATTTTTTTACATTTTTTTCGTAAGAACGTGCTAAATTCAGCAAGAACGGGAAATAGCAACCTTACATAATTAAGGAAATTCCTTACATTTGGAAAGCTTTCTTTCGATTTTGAGCCAAGTTTGACAAAAACAATCGCAAACTCGAGCTCTCCTTACGTTTCGTAAGCACAAATTCAATTTATAAATTGGGCTGTTCACGTGTTTCAAAAAACAATCCCAAATATATTTATTATTTATTGGGTACCATTTCTTTGCCCACTCGCTAAAGCCAAATAAGCAAAAGGGCATGCAGCTAAAATCTGAAATATAATATATCCAAATTTTTTTTATAACATATCAAAACACCAAAGTCATTATAGAATAAACATACTTTTAATATTTTCCACAAAAGTGGAATGGTCAATCTCTTCTTGGTAATGAAATCAATGAAAACCATTGATTTTATTAACATAATTTAGAATATAGATTTATTTGAGTGATTAAGATCTTTGTCACTACACAATTAAGAGAAAACTTTGCATCAAGGGCAAAAAGAAACGGAAACTATGTCACAAATATTGTAATAATATTAACAGCAATATTTTTGAAGCTTCCTGTAGGCGATCTATACGGCCCAATAAAATTTCTAGGAAATCTTTAACTTCCCTATCGTTGTGCAACTGTGATTTGTAATTAACCTTAGATTAGAATGGGACACGATAAAAGCGAATTTGAAATGCATAGGGAGATGTTTGTAAAGACGCGAGCTCATTATTATTTCAACGAGGATGGGTTAAGAATCACTAAAAATTTTCCAATCAGAAAGGAAGCAGTATTGCAAAGGTGCTTAGTTGAAGTTCTGGAAGTAAAACATTCCGATTACTGAGGAAATTTTGACTTATTCAGATATCAACAGTAGTAATAAAAGTTTTCTAAAAAAAAAAAAATAAATAAATGTATTAAACTCCTAGTGCATTAACTGCCCTGAACGGTAGTATCATAAATCACTTTCATGGTTTACGTTTTTTTTTATTTTTCATTTTCCATATGTGTAGGAAGAATTTCTTTTTTCGTTAATCAGTTTTGAGAGATCATAAGGTACAAACTATACAACTAATCTTTTTAAAACTAGTAAATTTCAGTACTTTTTCAGACTGCTTAACTTTGAGAATATTTATAAAATATGTTTCAAACCGGACTTCCTTTGGTTTCATTAAGGCCTGAAGCATATAAGCTATAGTAGCTGATGTGAAACTTCGCACATTTTTGATTTTTGTTAGAGTATGTTCTGAGTTTCAAAAATTAAAAAAAAAAAAAAAAAAAAAAAAAAAAAAAAAAACTTTTTAAATTTGAGAAGAACCAAATTTTTGGTTGCGGTTATTTTTTTAAAGTATTTTAACAACTACAATAATGATCCAAAAAGTAAATATGTTGATATTGAATCATGTGGAAGAATAAAAGTATGTATGTTGATAGAATATATAGAGTAGAGGGTGAATGATTTAATATTAATAGCGAAGTAAAGCAGGGATGAATTAGTCTCCATGGCTATATAATATGTATATGAAGGGGGTGACGGAGTGATGAAAGAATTTAGGTGGCAGAAGAGGGAATTAGACTGATAGGGAATGGAAGAGAGAGGGGGTAGTCCTGCTTATTGAACACAGATGATGTGGTTTTGTGTGGTTAATCTGAGGAAAGTTTGAGAATGTTGAAAGTGTCGTTTGGTAGGGTGTGTAAAAGGAAAGGTTTGAAAGTAAGTGTTGTGGTGTCTGGTGCAGGAGGCTGCTAGCACCACTAAGGAATCCTAAGCAGCTTCCGGGAAGAAACGCCACTTTATCGTGACAACGCTCACTCTCTTCAAAATCTAATATTCTTCAATTGAAAGTGGTTATTCAAGACCAGAATTTAATCCCTTCAAATTGGTGACATCTGAGTGACCAGTGCCACTGGAGTGGCACAACGAACACCAGCAAGCAACCATGAACATCCATCATATGATTCCGAACACCCATCAAATCACCGAACAACCATCAAATCAAGTTTCTTCTGTTGGGCGCTACTCTGTTCGGTCATCCTGTGACGCCTGTACCGTACTTCTCAAGCTTCTGCAGGTGCGGACCAACTGCACGTAAGAGTACAGAGTGGTCGAAGCCTTCTCAGTGACCTTAATGTGAGCACACCTAGCTCTCACCTGACAGCTACACGCTACTACCCGACGTCCTTCCAGGTCCGGAGAGCGGAGTGTGCTCGTGGCATTGTCACAGGGGGGAGTTCTGTGGCGTCTGGTGCAGGAGGCTGCTAGCACCACTGAGGAATCCTAAGCAGCTTCCGGGAAGAAACGCCACTTTATCGTGACAACGCTCACTCTCTTCAACATCTAATATCCTTCAATTGAAGGTGGTTATTCAAGACCAGAATTTAATCCCTTCAGTGTAGATAAGAGCAAAGTCATGGTGGTAGGTGAGGGGAATCCGCAGTTTGAAATCATGTTGGATGGTAGGCAAGTATAACAAGTATCCGAGTTTAAATGTTTAGGCTATATGTTGAATGAAAAGGAAACGGATGATGGTGTGTAGTAAGAAAGTTAAGAGTAGTAAGAAAGCAGCTGGTGTAATTAAATCTTTGATGAATGTAGGGGGACTAAGTCTTGAGTGAGCTAGGATACTGCATGAGGTTATGTAATTACAGGTGTTAATGCAAAGTAGTGAAACTATGGTGTGGAATAAGTGGCATAGATCTAAGTTGCAGTCTGTTCAGATGTGAGGAAAGGTTTCCTAACCAGTCAAAAATTATATGTGGAAATAGTGAAAGAAATCGAGACAGCATGCCACAATAAAGAAAATGAATAGTCATAATGTGAGATTTTAATTTTTCTGGCATTCATTGGGATTCCTTGTCTAATGAGGATAATAGTTCTGCCTTTATAAATTGTATACTAGACAACTTTTTGAGCCAGGTAGTTCATGAACCTGCAAAACATGCGGCACTGTTAGATATAATATTAACTAACGATGAAAGTATGGTGGTTGAGGAGAATTTAGGAATTAGTGACCATAATATAATTATTAACATGAATGTGATATCTGGCCCCAAATTGCAAGTTAATAAAAGAAAGGACCTTAGATTTCCGAAATGGTGATTTTACCAAATTTCGAGACATGCTTCGTATAATTTATTAATATAATAAGGAGATTAAAGACTAAAATTGCTTTATCATGTGGGACACACTTTTAAGCAAATGTTGATGAATATTCAGTCGGTATGTTTTAAAGATAGACCCATTAGGGTAGAAAAGAGAAAACCTATTTGGTGGAATAAAGAGATGAAAGAAAATCGATGAAAAACATAGATGTTTTAAAATATTCAAGGGTAGTAATAGCAAGGAAGATTTAGAAAATTATAGGAAAAATAGAAATGAACTTAATCAGTCTATAAGAAAGGCAAAAAAAAGAAGCAGAAATTAAGCAAGAAATAGTAATAAAGGGCCGAGGAAGCTTTTTAGCTTTTATAAATTTAAAAATAAGAATATGACAATTGGTCCAATTAAAATTTACGAAAATTTAGTGAGTTCAGATATGGAGTTGGTTAAAATTTTCAATAATTATTTTGCATCAATGTTTACTGAGGAAAAATTGGATAATAATTTGGAGGCCATTGGTTCTGGTATACAAGTAATAAAGACTTATAGAATTTGAATTTGAGGTAATTGAAATTAAATCTTTGCTGGACCATATTAACCCAAGTAAAGCTGCAACTCTTGATGGTATATATATGGTAGAATTCTGAAGGATGACAGTAGCAGCATTGCAAAGGCACTGTATTTAATTTTTAAGCGATCTATAACATTTGATGAGGTACCAGAGGACTGAAAAACAGCACATGTTGTCATATTTATAAGAAAGGTAATAAGGAAAATTTCGAAAATTATAGTCCAGTTAGCTTAACATCTCTGGTTGTGATAGCTTTGGGGAAGTTACTGAAAGGTTATATTGAAAAATATTTTGAAGATAAGATATTATATGACTCCCAGCATGGTTTTAGAAAGAGAAGATCATGTCAGACAAACCTTTTAGAATTTATTGAATATATTACTGACTGCATTGACCGAGGAGATCCAGTTGATATATATTTACTCCAGCAAAGCATTTGATAAGGTTCCTCACATAAGACTGATACAAAAGTTATCGTAATGTGGTATACGTGTAGTGATACATGGTTGGATTAAATAGTGGTTGTAGAATAGAAGACAGTATGTACAACTAAATGACAAAAAGTCATCATAGGAAATAGTGAAGTGGTGTCCCACAGGGTTCAGTGCTGGGGGCACTATTTTTCCTCATAGACCAGGGACTTAAATGTAAGGTTACTAAATTTGCAGATGATACCAAACTGGCAACCTCAGCAAGGAATAGTGATGGATGTATAAAGATTCAAAATGATTGGAGGGGCAGATAAGTGGCAAATTTTAATAGTAAAAAATGTGAGGTTCTTCACCTAGGTTATCAAACAAAAGATTTAACTACGATATGAATGGTGGTTGGCTTGAGTCTGTGGACTAAGAAAAAGATTTGTGTGTGATTATAAGCAGTAATTTGAAAGTAGCTAATCAGTGTTTGGAAGCAAGGAATAAAGCTAATAAGATGCTAGGTATAATAAATCGCAATGTCTTTTACAAGAACAATCAAGTTATAAGTAAACTGCATAATAGCTATGTTAGGCCAGTTTTAGAGTGTCGTGCACAAGTTTGGGCCCCTTATTTAAGAAAAGACACAGATGTGCTGAAGAGAGTGCAACGTAGAGCAATAAGGATGATTTCTGGGAATGAGGGTAAGAGCTGAAGGAGTTAGGAATATTTTCTGAAGAAAGGAGATTTCTCAGAGGAGACATGATACAAGTCTACAAAATATTTACATCTACTGATAATACAGAGACCAATAAATTCTTCATAGTAAACCATGTACGGGAGACCGGAGGACACAGTAAGAATATTAAGAGGAAGACATGCCATCTTGATATAAGAAAGCATTCTTTCAGTAATAGGGTTGTTAATTTTTGGAACATTGCCGAAAGAGGTAGTCGAGTGCGACTACCCTACAATATTTAAGAAAGGATTAGATAGGTATATGGATGGTTTGGGTATCATATAGTGTATTTTGACTAGGCCAAATTGGCGGGGTTTTAAGTTACGGCAGTTATTAAGGTTAAACTGCATGTTATGACTATGACAAACTTACTAAAGCTTGTAGCGTGGTATGTACGTACTTTAGCTATAATTTGTTCCTTTGGTGGTAGACTTGGTGTATACTATTTAAGTTGCTGACAAGCCCTGGGGTGCTTTGTGGATTTGCATGAACATGTTTGGTGATTGGTTCTATTTAGTTTACTGGGACAGTCTTCATAGGCCCATGTGGCTTCTTACTGTCTCTCTACTTCTAATGTATTATCTCAGGGCTGTTAGGTGCTAGGAGAATTCATAAAATGGAGAATGAGCGTATTAAGAAGTTGTGTGGTGTGAAAAAAGGTGTAAATGAGAATAAATGAGTATTTTAAAGTGGTCTGGTCATTTGGAAAGGATTAAAGGTAGTCAATTGGTTATTCCATTGCATAATTGTGTGTCGGGAAGCGACGGACTGGGAGACCTAAGAAAAAGTGGGTTAAGTCAGTAAAAGCGCGAGAGATGAATGGTGTATAATAAGTGTAAATGGCGTCATTTTGTGAGGGGGCATAGTTGTGGCCCTGGCCCATCAGGTGACAAAGGATGAACTCGCACTGACAAGATACTACAGTGGGGGGCGCCTGTCGCTATGTGAAGTTCTAGGGTGGATTTTGGCTGCGACAGCTCGCACTTAAACTAATATTCTTCAACTTAACTATTCCGTTTCCACTGTATGATTACGCAACTCGCAATCTATCTACGGGGAACCATAGGAAGGTTGATGCTGATGATCAACAGTAATTGCGATTAAACTACTGGCGAATTTTTCGAATTATTTTCAAATATTTACATAAAGGATAATAAATAAAAGTAAAAATCCCTTTTAAATATAATGGTCAAATTTTTCATTACAAAATACTAAATATAAGAGCTGTGAGGTCAGTTAAAAAAATACTATTCTCAAAAGTGAACACACATTCTTTAAATAGTTTCTGTCTGGCACAAACAGTATTAAAGTTAATTCGTAAGTAATAAAATAATAAAATAAAATTATATATTAAATTACGAGGTGAGAAGTAAAGCAAAAGCTGTAAAAAATGTTAACAGATTCAACATCTTCTCAGTTTGAAAACAAGTCTTACTAATATCACCACCTTATAATATCGCTCATTTGTTGCAACGTAATAACTCAAAAATTGCGTTTTACCAGTTAATATTATGGAGAAATTGGTAATGATGTGACATACTTGTAACTGCAAGAGTCACATATCCAACTTTCAAACCTCCACAAGAGAGAGCGTTAATTTCGCTATTGGCTTCCCTATATTTTGTATAACAATTTGAAAATTTCAAATGCTTTTCCTGATGATTAAACGCACTTTTTAGTTGTTGTTGTGGCAAATAAGCGATATTTACTTTCAAACACAAGTTAGACTTCTAGAATCATATCTACCCATATAATCAAAAAGTCTTAAGCATTCATTGGATATATATATTATATATATATATATATATATATTTTAGTTAATATATATATATATATATGTATTAATGTATATTAATATAATATATATATATAGTATACTATAATATATATATATATATATATATAATATATATATATATATATAGTAATAATAAACTCCTTTAAACGTGCTTTACACCCCTTCTCAGAGGGTACACGGGGGGATTCAGGAATCGAACTTTAAGGCCGGCTATCCCAAGCCTGTCACCACCAACGTGTTCGCAGCCGAGTTTAATTCTTGCCCCCAGGAAGATAAAATTCAGACTGCTACGCGGAGGACGTTGAACCACGTCTCTCGCCTGAAGAAGTGAAAACTGGAAATGATATCGCAGAGGCGTTTCATAATATATATATGATTATATAGTATATATATATATATAATATATATATATTTATAAATATTATATATATATATAATATATATAATAGATATAACTATATATATATATATATATATATTATATATATATATACGGTAATATCATACCGGTATATATAGTATATGAATATATAGTATATATATATATATATAATATAGTAATATAATTTATATAATATATATTATATAATATACTATATATATATATATACATATATATTATATATATTATATATATACATATATATATATTATATATATATATATATACCTATATATAATTATATATATTAATATATATATATTATATATATATATATAGTAATATATATATAATATAATATATAGGTATATATATATATATATTATATATATATATATATATATATATATATATATATATGACGAGATACCACAGTGAGGGTCCGTCGCAGTCTCGTGAAACCTCAGGGTGGATTTTTCTGACTGTTGACGAGTTCTCACTTGGGGGTATAAAGGGGGTCTGTTTCCGGTGGATGCGCGCACCTCACCCCCAATCCTGGGGATGGAGGTAGAGAATGATAATAAACAATAATAATAAAATATATTATATTATATATATATATATATATATATATATATATATATATATATTATATAATTAATATATATATATATAGTAATATTACTATATTATATACTATATATAATATATATATATATATATATACTATATATATAGGTATATAGTAATATATATATTATAAAAACTATGAAATAATGAAAAATATCACAGGTCTTCAACACGTCACTAACGAACCAAAGTGCTCAAGACTGATTTGACAAAAACTCTTTTATTTCCGCAAGGAGTTCCCTCTTGGCAATGTCCGGAACGAGGTCTGAAATAAAAGATGAGATAAATACCATAAAATACATATAAATAGATTTGAATGAATATATTTTGTAAGGGATAATGAAATGCCTCCTTCATTAAAATTATATATATATAATATCTACGGAGTCGGCGCCGGGACAAAAAATAAAATTTATTAAAAAGGGTTTGAAAACAGAGTTGTATATTTTAAAATGGTGGAGCTGGAGCCGTGTATCTTAAAATGATGGAGTCGGAGCCGGCAACAATTTTTACCGGCTCCGCAGCCCTGTGTATTACTGTATCGAAAAAAGAATATTTGAACATAGAAATATCTAAAATAGTTACCTAACTATTAAAAATATATAAGAAATTTTTTTTACTTTCTAAAATAATCCTTAAAAGAGTTGAAAACATCCGCATGTAAGGATATAAACAGATTTAAAAAGATTTAATAATCTAAAGAATAGGGATACTCTATAATCACCATGGAAATATATCCGATATTTTTTCGATTTCTATGACTTTGGCTTCATAAAATCTTTACTTCATTATTTGTTTAACAAAAGATCTTTTGAAAGTTGCTCAGAGATTAATGGGTTCCAAAGTATTAAAAATTATGCTATGAATAAGCTCAATTGCTTGGTTAAAGCAGAGATGAACTACTATAACATACCATACACATTTAGTAGTTAACAACATTTAGCATCTTGCGCAACAATGAAGAGTCTCTCCGATGCTGCTAATAAATAAATGTAAGGGGAAATTTCATTCTAATTGGTTAAATGAAAAAGCAGCAACTCTTTCAGATATTATTAAAAGATTAAAAGAGAAATGTATCCTTTTCTATAAAATACATAAAACGCTATTTCTAGAAACTTTGATATGTTCTTATCTGCATGAAGTGGTTGAGCCAAAGAAAAATATGGACATTACTTCAAAAATAAAAATTTCATTTGCTCAATTTAAAAAAAGTAGATAAATAAACCTTTAAAACAAAAAAAAATATCATGAAAACTGAAACGAAAAAGAAATAAAAGCAGCCTGACGGAAAATTATAGTCATTTGTGTGATGGAAAACATACGATACCAGAGTTTGGAAGAGCAGGGGTCAATGTGATAGCGAGAGTATAGGAGAAATGATGAAATCGTTAATCGGACAGGTAAGAGTGACTGGCGAAGAGTAAACAAGTTGGTGAGATGAAAAGACAAATAAATACTTCATACTTTCAACAGTTTTGTTGGGATGAACACACCTTATGTGAGACGCATAATCCATAGAAAAATGAAAGATGCTTTTATACAGAGCAGTCAATTGATTAAATAACAAACAAAAGTGATCCTTCCTATAAGTTTGAGAAAAGGAAACATCAGGAATACTTAGAACAAAGGAAACTTCTTTATTTACTTATATATTTCAAGAAAAGATATTAGAGGTTAACTACTATAAAATCGCCGATCTAGCATCTGCAATTTCCTGTTTTAATCACAGCTTTTTTTAAAAGTGGAAGAGAAGTGAAAATTGGATTTATCAGTGATATATATGCTTAACTAAATATATTTATTTCTTTCATAATAAAAACTTTTAAAAACTACAGAAATCCAAATTTTTTAGACGATAATTATAATTTGAGTATTGGATTTTGAAATTTAGCACTTTGGAATAAGCTGAAAAATCCTACTACATATCTGTGATCCAAGATTCATTGCTTTCATATTCATTTAAAGAGACTACTATAAGACAAACTTCCCACCACCATTATCTTACTTTTATCTTCATATACATTCAAACCCCTCTACGAATCCTCTCAAACTTTCTACGCTTCACGCAAAACCAAAACATTTGCGTACAATAAGCAGGGCAACCTCCATCATTCTAACCCCCTCTCCTGATACCCCTAACTTTAATTCTTTTATTACCTTCAAATCTCAATACATATACAAATTAAACAGCCACAGAGGCTACAAACCCATCTTGAGCTTCAACATTCTGCACCTGTCACTCGACGCAGGCTTCAACCAAAATACCAGCATATATCTTCCCTACAACACTCAATAAACTAATTTCCATATAGTTTCTAGTTTCTTTTATCACTTTTACGCAAGGTACTTTCACTGCTCTCCTGAAGTCCTTCGGAACTACACCCTCCACAACGATTTGCTACACAACTTCCATATTCAGTCAATCAAAATCTCGCCTCCATTCTTGATCATTTCACCAGTAATTCCACTCCACGTATACCTACAGATTTACTATTCTTCAATTATCTCACTCTACATATTACCTCCTGATTACTAATTAGTGACAGAGGGGCTAATTGGCGAAGAACAAGGTGCATTTAGAAGTGGAAGAGGATGTGTAGATCAAATTTTTTACATCGAAACAAATGATTGAGAAAATGAAAGAGAAGAATAAATTGTATTAGGTTTTATGGGTTTGCAACTGACGTATGACAGGATTAACAGGGAAGCTCTGTGGCAGGTATTAGTGATGTGTTTCTGAATGAAATCAAAAATATGTATATCGATAGTGAAGGATGCGTAAGATTAAATGGAGCTGAAAGTGATTGGTTTAACATTAATAGCTGAGTAAGGCAGGGATGTGTTATGTCTCCTTGGATATTTTAATTTGTATATGTATGGGGTTATGAAAGAATTAGATGTAGGGGTGGCAGGGAAAGGTTAGAATGATGGAGAATGGAAGAGAGTGAAGGGTGCCCTGCTTATTGTATGCTGATGATTTGGTTTTGTGTGGGGAATCTGAAGAGAGTTTGAGAGGAATGGAGTGAAGGGTGCCCTGCTTATTGTATGCTGATGATTTGGTTTTGTGTGGGGAATCTGAAGAGAGTTTGAGGGGATTGGTAGAGAGGTTTGGCAGGGTGTGTAAAAGGAGGGTTTGAAAGTAAATATAGATAAGAGTAAGATTATGGTAGTGAGTGAGGAGAGTCCGCTGTGTGAAGTTTTGTTAGATGATGAGGAATTGGAACAAGTATCCAAGTTTACATATTTAGGATATATGTTGAATGAAGTGTGGTGAATGTAAAGGAACTAAGTCTTGAGTGCGCTAGGGTTTTGCAAGAGGGTATGCTGTTACCTGTGTTAATGTATAGTAGTGAAACTATGGTTTGAAATAAGATATAAAGATCTAAGGTACAATGTGTTCAGATGGACAATCTTAGGGACGTGTTATGTGTGAGAAGAATCGATAAAATGAGTAATGAACGCATTAGGGAGTTGTGTAGAGTGAATAAAGATGAAAATTTGAAAATAAATGAGATAACATTGAGATGGTTTGGCCATGTGGAAAGGATGGATGATAATCGGTTAGTTAAGCGGATCTACACTGGTGAGTGTGCTGGGAATCAACCTGCTGGGAGACTGAAGAAAAAGTGAATTAAGTTAGTAAAGGAATGTCTGAAGGAAAGGAATGTGAGTTTGGCAGCTCGGTGAAAAGAAAAGCCTGTGCATAACTGCATAATATGAGTGAATGACGATGTTTTGTAAGTGAGTATGGTTGTGGGCTTTGCCCAGGGGATGAACCCCACATTGACGAGATACCACAGCCATTGTCTGTTGCAGTCTTATGAAGCCCTAGGGTGGATTTTTCTAACTACGACGAGTTCTCACTTAAGGGTATGGAGGGTCTTTCCTTTTGACTTGCATCATGTTCTTCTACTACTTTTCTGCTTCCGGTGTATGATAGGAATCTCACTCCCAATCTGGGAAAAGGAAATAATAATTTTTTTTTTGAGTCAATGTACAGGACCCACCACGGCTTACAAAGAAGAGGGCCGCATTGAGCTGAAAAAATCAACATCATGGGTGGGTCCTGGCATGTACATATTTGAATGTCAAGGAAAATTTGGATGGCGAAAATGAATATTCAGTCAAAATATAAATAAAATAAAATTATATCCTTACATTATAAACAGTCCTAATATTACATAACAAAATAATATGTTGTATAGAATATTTGCTTCTTGGAGATATAAGAAAATAGTTACTACTAAAGTGGGAAGATTCAGATAAGATATGGGACAATCTTTTAGAAGGTTCTATGGAACACAAGGTAGGATAATATATATATATATTATATATATATATATATATATATATATATATATATATATATATATATATATATATATATATATATATATATATATATATATATATATAATATATATATAAATATATATATATATATTTATATAGTTATAGTATATATATATATATATATAATATATATAATATTAGATATATATATATATATATATATATAATCATCATAATCATCACCCACATTCCTTTCCCAGACTAGGGGTAAGGTGCGTCACATGCACTGGAAACGGAAAAGTAGAAGAAGAATATGACACAAGTCAAAAAGAAAGCCCATTCTTACCACCCCCTTTATATCCTTAAGTGAGAATTCGTCGCAGTCTGAAAAATCCACCCAAGGGCTTCACGGTACTGCAACAGACCCTCACTATGGCATCTCGTCAATGTGGGGTTCATCCCTTGACCATGTAGGCCACAACCATACAGCCTCACAAAACCCCGCCATTTACTCCTATTATGCACCTTTCTTCTAGCCTCTGCCAAACTCACATTCCTCTCCTCCAGGCATTCCTATACTGACACAATCCACTTTTTCTTTGGTCTCCCAGCTGGTCGATTTCTAGCACAGTCACTACTATATATCGCTTCGTAATTCTTGTAGCTCTACATCCAACCTTTCCAAATGACCAAACCATTTCAATGTACTTTCATTTATTCTCTCAGTTACTCCTTTCTTTACACCACACAACTCCCTAATGCGTTCATTTCTTATTTTATATTTTATCAATTCTTCTCGCATCTAAAACGACCCTAAGATTGTCCATCTGAACACAATGTACTTTAGATCTATACCTCTAATTCTAGACCATAGTT
The DNA here is from genome assembly GCA_015478945.1 of Trachelipus rathkii. Taxonomy (NCBI): domain Eukaryota; kingdom Metazoa; phylum Arthropoda; class Malacostraca; order Isopoda; family Trachelipodidae; genus Trachelipus; species Trachelipus rathkii. Next base: position 6,735 of record JABUQX010070024.1, on the reverse strand, counting down.
TCACTATATACATTAAAACAAGTAACAACATACCCTCATGTAAGACCCTAGCGCACTCAAAACTTGGTCCCTTTATATCCAACAAGGATTTAATTGCACCAGCCACCTTCCTACCATTCACAACTTTCCTACTACTCTCTCTGCATCATCCGTTTCCTTTCATCCAACATATTTCCTAAATATTTAAACTCAGACACTTGTTCCAGTTGCTTACCATCCAACATAACTTCACACCAAGGACTGTCCTCACTCACAACCATAACCTTACTCTTGTCTATGCTTACTTTCAAACCCGTCCTTTTACACACCCTGCCAAATCCCTCTACCAATTCTCTCACACTCTCTTCAGATTCGCCACACAAAACCAAATCACCCGCACATAATAGGTAGGGCACCCTCCACTTTCTTCTATTCTCCATTATTCTAACACCTTCCTCTGCTACACCCACCTCTTAATTATTTCATAACCCCAGCCACATAGTACAAATTGAATAAACAAGGAGACATAACATATCTCTGCCTCACTCCGCTATTAATATTAAACCAACCACATTCGACTCCATTTATTCTTACACATGCTTCACTATCGTCATACATACTTTTGGTTTCATTCAGAAGCCTACCACCAACACCATTTACCATTAACACCTGCCATAAAACTTCCCTATTAATCCATACCCCTGTTGCAAATCCATAAAACCTAAAAACAATTTATTCTTCTTCTCTCTCATTTCTCATCATTTGTTTCAATGTAAAAAATTTAATCCACACATCTCAACCACTTCTAAATGCACCTTGTTTTTCACCAATCAGTCCTTCAGTCACTCGACGCACTCTTTTGCCCAAAATCCAAGCATATATCTTCCCTACAACAGTTAATAAACTAATTCCCCTACAATTTCTACAGTTACCCTTCTCCCCCTTACCCTTATATAAGGGTGCTATTACTGCTCTCCTCCAATCCTTATATAAGGGTACTATTATTGCTCTCCTCCAATCCCTAGGAACCACCATCCATAAATGCTTTGTTACATTACCTATAAATCTACTTAATCACTATCTCGCCTCTGTTCTTGATCATTTCGCCAGTAATTTCATCTATGCCTGCAGATTTACCATTCTTCAACTTTGTCACCCTTCCCATTACCTCCTCCCTACTAATTACCTTATTTTCTACAATCTAGCTCAAGATATCTTGTCAATCTACTATTAAATCTACTACCTTTGACTACTAAAACTCCAAATTCGAACACATTCTCTCTTCTTCACCTTTCTCTGAAATCAATATTCTTGATGATTTCAACATTCAAGATACAGCTGGCGAACTTGCTTACCACTTTTCTACCCAATAACCTTGAGCAGTTGAAGCTCCCTACTCGTATCCCTGTCCACCTTGGAGATGAACCCAACATTCTAGACCATTTTCTAACTTCTAATCCTTCTCCTTATTCTGTTAAACTATTTCCTCCTCAGGGTTCCTTCGATCACCTTCTTATCTCTGTATCTTGTGAACTATCTCTTCAAATCTTCCACAAGACCCCCCCCCCCCGAGAAAGGGGAGGAGACGTTTTTGGGACTTCAGTGCAGCAAACTGGTCGAAATTGTGGTCGTACATCTTTAACTTCCCATGGAGTGACTACTGCTTCAGTGCGTGGGATCCCCCCTCTGAGTGTACAGAATGCATAACTGAGGTTATATTCTCTGGCATATAGGTTTACATTCCATATTATTTCCCTTCAACTAAAACTAACAAAACTTGGTTTAACTCTGCTTGTTCTTGCGCTATTCGTCACAGGAAAGCTGCTTCAGGAATTAACATCATCTTCAAACTCGAGAAATTTATGCAGCTTATATTTCATCCAGGAATCGTGCAAAATCTATTCTTCGTTACACTAAAAACTCTTTTCTCTGTAAAAAAAAATGCAATAATTTTTCTGGTTCCTCTTCTTTTCTGTCAATTTGCAAAGAATGTCAACGATAACTTTGCTTCTTCCTCTTTCCCTCCTCTAGTATATTCCAATGGCACAACTTCCGTTATGCCTTCTTCTAAAAATGAACTCTTTTCATCAAACCTTTGCCTCTAAATCCGCTGTAGATGATTCCGGATCTAATCAAGCTCCTCCAACCCATTCCAACTCATTTATTCCTAATATTGACATTTCTTCTAAAGATGTTATTTATCCTCTCTCCAAGCTTAACACTAAGAAGGCTTGAATAAGTGAGTTGGAGGAAGGTGAAGGTGAAGGTGGAAGAGGAGGAGTAATAGCTCTTGAATCGTCAAAATTTGAGTCTAAGAAGGCTTACGGTTCTAATTGTATTCCTCCTGTGATTCTCAAAACTTGTGCCTCCGAGATTGCACCCTGCCTTGATAAACTATTCTGTCTCTGCATTTCAACTTGGACCTTCCTTTCCTGCTGAAAATGCTCGCTCATTCAGCCTGTGTCAAAAACAGGAAACCCCTCTCAGCCCTGAAATTAAAGTCCTATCGCTTTAATTCTTTCTATGGTTTTTGAATCTATCCTTAACTGGAAGATTTGGAAAGATCTCAATTCTTCTAATCCTATCTCTGATCGCCAGTATAGTTTTCATAAGAAACGGTCTATTGGTGATCTTTTCATTCTTTCTGATTCTTGGTCCTCTGCGATTTCACGTTTTGAGAAATCTTTCACTGTGATGCTAGACATACCAAAAGCCTTCGAAAGAGTCTGGCACAAAGCTTGATTTCTAAACTTCACTCTTTTGGTATCTATTCTTCTCTCTGATTTCCTATCCAGTCGTTCTTTCATCCTTTAAATCTATAAATGGTGGTGTTCCACAGAGTTCTGTCTTATCCCCAACTCTCTTTCTACTTTTCATTAATGACCTCTATTATTTCTTCACCTCTCCACACCCATTCTGACGACTCCACCCATCATTATTCCTTTCATTTTTAAAGAAGTTCCTCACAATAGCAATTAGTTTGCATATAAGGACAGCCTTGGAGCAACTAACCTCTGAAATTTCTTGAATTTCTAGTTGGAGCACTGAGAGTAATATTTTCAAAGCCTCAAAAACTTATTTCTTTAATCCTTTTAATAGAGATAATCTTCCACACAACTATACCTTCCTCAAAAACAAGCAACTTAAACATTCGTCTGTCATTAATATTCTTGATATTTCTTTTTCTCTTGACCTTAATTGGAAGGATCATCACATTATTTATTTTTCCAAGCAAGCTTCTAAGATGTTAGGTGTTCTGAGACGAATTCTGAATTTCTTCACCCCACCCCAGTTGCTTGCTCTTTATAGGAATGTCATTCGCTCCTCACACATCTGGGGTGTTTCCACTCACACAGCTCTCCTTGGAAAGGTGGAGTCTAGTGCTTTTTGTCTTAACTCTCCAGTCTCTCTGTACCCGTTGAATCATTGAATAACTTTTATTTTATCGCTACTACAATGCACACCGCTCTTCTGAACTCTCCAGTGGCATACTTCCTCCATCGAGAAGGGCTCGTGTGACACGCCTTTCTACACTGACCCCAGATTTAACCGTTATGCTCAATCTTACATGTACTCCATACATAAAGTCCAGAACATTCCCTTTATCTATTTTCCCCAACTACCTTTGACTTACACTTTCTAATGCTGTGTATCAGGGCATGTCAGCCCTTAAATTGACTCTTACTTGGGAATTCCCTCAACATTGGTGGAATTTGGTAGGCCTCTGGTCTTTGCCCACAAGAGGAGTATATATACTAATATATATATTGATATAATATATATATCATATATAATACATATAGCTTATATATATATATATATATATATAATATATATATATATATATATATATATAGTATATTTATAGATTAATATATATATATACATAGAGTATATAAATAATATTTGTATTATATATACGGGAATATATATATTAGTAATATCATATCTATCTATATATACGTTATATAATATATATATATATATATATATATATATATATATATATATATATATATATATATATATATATATATATATATATATATATATATATATATATATATATATATTTATTTTTAATTAACAACATTTCAAAGTGCCCACAGCTCAAAATGATGAAAACCATTCTACAAACATATACCTATATATATACTTATAAAAAAAAAAAATGTCTTGTATTACCTCTGCCTCTAGGAGTTATGTCATTAACAAGTTCATCAACTGTGATCTGTGAAATACCCCTTTCATGAATTCGTGCTTTTGCATATTCCTATTATAAATATAAAAAAATAAATAAATAAATTAACAAATAAAAAAAATATAAACAAGTATTTGTAAAAACTTGCTAGTGAATATTTCTCATTATGGAAAATAATAATAATAATAATAATAATAATAATAATAATAATAATAATAATAATAATAATAATAATAATAATAATAATAATAATAATAATAATAATAATAATAATAATAATAATAATAATTCAGAGCTAATAAAAATATAAAATACCAATAAGTAATAACTGATACCTTCATTTGATCTCTCCAGCCACATTCTGTTAATCTTTTACGGAGCATTTCTTTAAGTTTTTCTTTTTCACCAGTTTCAACAAGTTTCTGGTTTATTTCCGTTTTCAGTTGAGCATTTAAGCCTACATCAGCCATAATTTAAAATTTCCTAGGATAGTAAAAGCTTAACATTTTAAAATATTCTTAATCACTTTCAAATATTTGTATTTAGTAACTACTGCTTAGTAGAGTTATTGTGCTAGCACATTTTCAAATCCTTTTGGAATGTTACATGCAAATTATATATAGCACTGATATTGAAATGAAATGCAAAAACACATTTTTGATATTGCAAATTACATTAATGATATAGTAAATTATTGAAAGTATAAAAAAACAATTAAATTTTCAAATAATTAAATACATTACGGGGTATAATATATATATCTATATATATATATATGATATAGTATATATATATATACTTTTATATTATAATTATATATATATATATATAGTATATATATATATATATATAATATATATATATATATATCTAATATATATATATAATATATAATATATATACAATATATATATATATATATATATATATATATATATATATATATATATATATATATATATATATATATATATATATATATATATATTATATAATATATATATATATAATATATATATATATATATATATATATATATATATGATATATATATATATATATCTATATATAGTATATCATATATATTATATATATATATATATTACTATTATATATATATATATATATATTATATCATTATATATAATATATATTATATATATATATATAATATATATATGCCCTATATATAATATATATATATAGTATATATATAGTATATAGTATTATGATATTATATACTATATATATATATAATATATTATTATATTATATATATATATAATATACTATATATATATTTATATATTAATATATATATATATAATATATATTTATATATCAGAAAGATTTGGCAGCTTCCGCTCTTTAATCCGCTAGTCCGCTAGTCCAGCTCCGAAGCGGACCTACCTGAAATAAGGTGGCGGACCTAGGAGGTGCGGAGTCGTGCAGAGAATTAGCGGACTTGCACCTGCGGATCAAAAAATGTTTTCCGCTCTTTTGTTCCGCAACATTTTTGTAAAAATGAAAGTATAATTTAATTATTAAGATTTCTTACTGATTATAATAAAGAAATATAATTTTCTTTTTTAATTAAACTAATTAATACTTTATACTTTAATTTTATGCTTTATTTTAATAATTAAGAGCTTCCAAAACCAAAGTCCCAACTCCTTAAAGTACGCATATATGCTAATAACATTTAAATTGAGTTTATAGAGTGAATGGCTATTAACCTTTGTCTATAATCTTTAATAATCATGAAAAAACTACTATAATAACTAGGCACTATCTAAATCAATTCTGTGTAAAAATCCATATATATATAATATATAATATATATATATATATGATATATTATATATATATATATATATATATATATATAATATATATATATTATATTATATATATTATAGCAGGGTAAGCAAAGCGCGCTTATAAAACTGCACCTCTACATAAATATACACTGAAATCTCATGTTTGAAACATGAGATATGAGTATATCACTTCGATGCATCAAGATTTCGGTACGCATGTACGTCTTTGTTCTACTGAATTTTTGGTATTTAAAGTTTTTACCAAGTATTGTTGTGCCTCATAGCATACGTTTATGCTCCTGTGCAAGTGGTGAGTGCTATATTAATGTGATTTTAGTTATATTGAAAGTTATTAATTAAGTATTTCTGTAAAATATAGTGAAGCGATGTAGGCCCTTACGGAGCGGTGGCGTAGGTTCATAAAGTGAATTTTAACATATTTATATTTCTATTTTTACATTATTTAGCTAGTTGATTCATGGTAGTGAGATCCGGGTTAGCATAAACCGGATTTAATATTTTTAAAATGCAATTTACTATAACGAATGTACGCCCAATTTTCTTTTACCCAAATGAGCCTATTAAAAATCTAGGCCTTCACAAATAGGTCCATCCTGTATGCTCCGTAGGCATCCCCAATTCTGGTCTAGCCTACATAACTGCCTTAAATATTAGCACAAAATATTATTGTTACTATTACTATTATTTTTTATTTTTATGTTATAACTCGGATTC